>WEKW01006816.1:317310-365072 GCA_013389905.1 Sula dactylatra
GTTCTTGTATATAATTTTGCCTATAATTTTTTTTTACCTTCAGCCATGTTTAAAATGGGAGCAAAGGAAGCTGAAAGGTGACTGTACAAACTTGAAGAGAAAAATCTCTGTCTGGATAAAGGAAGCAGACCCAAATAATTGTTCCCTATTTAGTGAGGAGTAGGCAGAACTCAGTCATAACGTGATACTGGCCAGTAAGGACATACTCTGCTCTGGCTTAGCTGCAGTACATACTGTCTTTTACTGCTGGGATCATCACAAAGGGAATAGGAGATGCTATTGCAACAATATGGCTGACGCTTGACTTAATGCAGATGGAAAGTATTTTTGTATGGGAGCAAATCCTCTGTTTTTTCTGAAATGAAGCAGCAGAAATACCGTCCTGAAATATAACCTTGTAAATGGTTGCTCGTTATAAATTATATAAGGCAAGTCTGTTAGCTTTAAGGAAGAGCAATAATTTGATAAATGATTTTTTTAAATTTGATCCAAAATAAATGAGCAATAAGTTGTATTAAAAGCTCTCAACATTTACTAGGATTTGATTAAAACCTCAAATGATGCTGCAAAAAATCTATAGTAGGAGCTGTTTTTTGTGAAAACAACCCACCAGAGAAATTGTACATTCTCCCCTAGATGAAATAATACTGCAAAGCCTGGATTGTGTGAGAGGACGGACTCAACTTTTAACCTCTGACTGGAGCCCCCACTTCCTCCAATTCTAGTGTCATCTCCAACTACAGTATAAAATTCATAAATATAGTAAAAAACTTGAAATTTAATTATTTAGAAAAGCTTATACCTGGTTCTGTTTCATTTACTGTCCTGGTGCAAGAGTAGGCTGATGCTGTTAAAGCTCTGTAGTGTATAATTCAGTTGAACTGATACATAATGTGCCAAAAGTCATTCCTGTGACTGAGCATTTCAGACTAATTTGACCAAAAGTGCATAATCTCTGTTCAGCTTAAGTCAGTCAGCACGAGTAAACAGTAATGTGACCTCAACTCTGCCAATCATCAGGTTTTTTCTATAACAGTTACAGGCTTTATAGCATCTTTTCCAGCTGACTTGATATTAGCTGTTGAATTGCAAATACTTCTGGGCTTCTGTTCATGATTGCATTTATTCACCTTTTTTTTGGCAACCAAACACATTAGTTATTACTGGTGTGCTTCTGCAAGTAATTTAATTCAATAAAGGATTCTTAGCTGTTTCCAATCTATATTTCATCTTTTTAAAAATGAGGAAATGTTCTCAGTAAAACTGAGTAGGTGATAAGCTCTGGTAGGAGTGACATAGGGTACAATTGTATATAATAACTTCTTCACCTGAGCACTTGCTCAGATGATTAAAGAAAATTAGGTGGGGAAGATAGGAGGTTCTGCATATAAGAAAATGTACACACCTGTTGTGTGGCGTTTTTGTTTGTTTTGGTAGCTTATGAAGTCTCAGGTATGTAAGCAATGAAAGGAGTAGCCAACTGGTTATCTCCAATCAGATTTATATTACTTTTGTACTAAATGTATAAAATTCCAAGCTTGCTATGTGGTGATATCAATTACCTGTCAGTATCATTTGTGCTCTGAAAGGGTGGGGGATGCCAGAATCATAAAGTAGTGCTCCTGAAAGCAAGTACTAAAGCAGTTTGGGTCAGTTTAATGCAGTATAATGGTGCATGATTATTTTTTTAATGTAGTCTATGAGGTATGCGATATAAATCTTATTACCATTTCATGCTCTGTAGGCATAAACAAAGATGGTTTTATTTGTGCTTGATTACCTATTTAAAATCATGCAAATATAATGATATGCACAGTTATAAGAAAAATAAATATGAAATATTGCAATCATTGACAAGAAACTACAAAAGCGTTATTTGTGTCTCTATTTAAAAAGCTATATTTATACTAGGTTCAGATAACTTTGAGCGGCTTTTCACTGCTCACTTGTACTAGCTATACACGGTACTCATTCAGTGAAGAAGACAACTGAAACATTATTCAGTTCTGGTTTGACTCCATTAATAACATCTGGTTTATTTTTTTTTTTAATCCTCTAGCCTTACACCTGAAATAGTCAGCACACCTTCTTCCCCAGAGGAGGAGGAAAAATCCATTCTTAATGCACCTGTTCTGATTGATGATTCCATGCCAGCAACTAAAATTCAAATTAGATTGGCAGATGGAAGCCGATTAATACAAAGATTTAATCAAACACACAGGTAAATTGATTCTGCATCAATGCAGGTAACCATAACTATTTCAATAAGTTTGTGTTTTGTCATTCAGTGAATATCAGCAAGACTCAAAAAAGGGGAAAAATACAGCTCCACTGAAATGTTATACCTCTGTGTCATTTTCATAACATAGATATACTGATAAATTGACTATCAAATCAAAAGTTGTAACTGGAAACACAAGATATTTGTTAACTGCAAAGTCACAAATGTTCATGACCAGTTATGGCCTGTGATTTGTAAGGACGCACTACCAGCCATAACTGCTCTTAGGGCAACTGGAATCTGGGCAGCTTCGCTATGTAGTCATCCCAAACCTGGGCCCTTCCTGGGAGGAGCATGCGGCTGACTCAGATGATCCTGTGAAGGCACTTCATTGCAAGGTGTTTTGGAGTATAGTCAGAATTGGAATATAGTCCACACTACAGGCAGGGAAATGCTTTGGCCCATAATCAAGAACTCCAGCTTTCTACTCTGTTATACTTGAGACTCTGACTAAACATGACATGGGTTATAAGTGTAGACTGCAGCCAATATGCAGAGGTGTGTATGGACATAACATACACATAGGCAATTCTGGCATGTAGGCTGGACATAATACATGGAAACAACCTTTGCTTTGCTTTGGATGATCATCTCCTATGAACTGGCAAGCATGTGAACTTGGTAGGTTTTTTAGATCTGTTAGTTTGCTGATTAGAGCTTGCCATCAGTTTTATTGACATTGTTGGGGCATTGCCACAAATGGTGTTGGCCAACCCCATTTATTTGCCTAAGACATTGTGTTAGTGCATGGTTCTGCAAAGCTCTACTTTGTGCTGTGTGGTTGAGAGAACTTTGGGCAGAGGGCAGAGATTTGGGCAGTAGTTCCACCAATGCTTCACAGCAAGCAGGATTCTAGCCAGCCTTGGTCTGAAATCTGCACCATTGTGTTAGAACAGAGCTGAAACTGAGCTTGAATTCTGCCTTGGAGATGGTCTCAGCTTGGACCCAATTCCATGTTAATATTGTTACATGGAGAGTTCACCTGTTTCCTTTTTTTTACTTCTGGTTCAGAATAAGGGCAGAGCCAATGTGCAGCTTTCTTCACCTGACAACATACAGAGACCACAATGAGGCAATTTTAGCTGAGATGCCAACAGGGAGGAAGATAGAGCAATAATTTCCCATATTTTAGCAGACCTGATAGTACAGGCTTAGGTCCTTTCCTCACAGCACTTGCTGGAGGAGTGGCTTGGGTAAGCGGTAGGGCTCATCGGGAGCCTCTGTAGCCATGATCTGTTCTCTTTTGCCTGCATGAAAGAGTAGAAGTGGTAACTTCCCAGTAACATCTGTAACCAAGGGTGTGTTGACAGAAGCTTATTTTAACCATTATTAACTCTCTTGGATGTGGATCTCTTTAGTTATCCTTGCCATATGTATGATCAAAATCAGATACTAAAGTGCACTGCTTGTGTCATACGCCTTGAAGACTGATAGAAAGTTGAAGTCCCTGCTTATTTGGCTACAGTAAATCTGTCTCTTATTAGTTATGGTAGCTTTTCAAAGATTTATTCTCAGTTTACTGTCTTAGGTGAGAAATCTCAAATTTCAGTTTTACCTCTAAAATCTTATTTATTTTCCACCTATGTCTTATAAAACTAAATTGTTCTTGTTATACTGTTGATGTGATTGTTTTATGAACTGTTCTTCAGAAATTCAATGCCAAGTGAAAGTAGGGGAAACCTCTTGCTATTAATAATTCACCTCTGCTTTCTCATCACTGACACCATATATTTTAAGATTCCCCCTTCCATTAATAATTCAGCCTTTCTGGAATATACTAATTAATAGTGAAATTTTTGACTGCAGGTGTTGAAATGACTTGACTTTTCATGCTAAGTATCAGTTTGCAGTGTACTTCTATGTTAAGAATTTTATTTCTGTTATTTGAGAAAACAAACAACATTCATTTTAATTTTTCAGGTTTTGTATGCAAGAAGCAAAAAATTCTGGGCTACAACCTAGTAGCATAGTCATCTGGATGAAATAGAAATGTAAAATCAATAGGATATAATAAATGCTTTAGTCTGTTAGAAAGTTTTTTATTCTCTGATGATCTTAACGTTCAGAGATTTATGTCAAAATGGAATCATACATAGTTTTCATGTCCATATCCTTTCTACAGGATTAAGGATATTCGAGATTTCATTATCCAGTCCCGTCCAGCATTTGCAACAACTGATTTTGTTCTTGTGACTACCTTTCCAAATAAAGAACTAACAGATGAAAGCCTGACACTACAAGAAGCAGATATTCTTAACACTGTGATTCTTCAGCAATTAAAGTAAACTTAGTTGTTGGTACAATATAGGGAGCGTGCTGTATTGTCATACAATATGTTTCCAACAGGTGAAAAAAAGGAAGGATCAGTGTCTTTTTATTCCCCCACTTTCACAGATCAGAGTTTTGGGTTTCATGTCTTCCAGCTATAGCATAACTAACTTTTTAATTTTAATTTCTCAACATTGTTCAACCTTTTTCAGTGTTAAAATTTAACTTCCCTATGTGTATGTTTCAAACCACATCTTGTACTAAATGTGAAATGAGATATGACTTTATGACTCTTCATTATTTTGAGGGGGCTGGGGGGAGAAGCATTTTTCTGAAGGGGACAGTACCTTTCATACAGTTGGTAAGATTTGCACTATGGAAATGTTTTATGCTGCATTGACAAACAGCCATTTGAAAACTTAGCCTGTAGGTTATGTTTACCTTCCAAGCTGTATTACTATTAAGGTGTTCTGTTTAATAGGTTGACGGATAATTAATGCCCTAATATAATTTTTGTATATTCTGTTTGTAGTGTTTCATGGTGCAGTATAATATTTATATTCTAGTTTTTATGTAATTTTCCCTGTATTGTTGCTGATATGAGTGAATCAGTTCAGGAGATGCAAACCTCAGCTATTGCAGACTATAATAGATTGTTCTCATTTGTATTCTAGTTGTTCTACTTGTGGTGAAACTAAGTATGAATTTTTTTTCTTCTTGAAGTTAGAGAAATAGGAGAGACCACTGTCATCTGGAGGAATGCTGCGATTTAGATTTCATGGGAGTAGGCTTGTGGTGACTTTGAACCTGAATATGCAGCTGAACCCTGTGCAGCTACATGATGCTTCACACGAACAGTTACTTAAATAACCCCAAACAAAAACCACCAAGGTGCAAAGACACAGAGCTTGTTTATGCTGTCACTTGCATGCACAGAAGCAGATATGTTAATTGGCCATGTATTTTTGACCTGAATTTCAGGTCTTTATATTGGGAATTTTGGCCAAAGGCATTTTGTAATATCCAGCGGGGATTTGGTTGTGCAGCTTTTGCTATACTTTTTTGGAAGCTGTATAACTAAACCCCTTAATCTTTGAAAATTATTTTTTTTCCAAATAACTTGGCCCTACACTGCAGTATGCAGGTAGGAATCTCATGTTGTGGGCAACTGGCTGCTGTGCTTTAGTAGTGTGCAGTTCTATAGTATTTGTGGCTTTATATCAGATGAGTGGATCACTCTCTGAGGGAGGGGTAAATGGGCTGTATCTCTTGTACTGATATATGTGTTAAACATGCTGTTTTCACTGATTATTTTATTCTGAAGATATCAATATTTATTTATGCTAAGCTTATAATTGCTCAGTATATTTGATAAATCTTACATTTTTACCTCAAAGTAGATATTTGAGTAAATTTTGAATGTGCAATTGTATTTGAAGTATTTTGTATTGTAATCTATCTGCATGATTTTAATCATAATTCATTTCATGTGCTAAATAATTAAAGTTTTAAGCTAAAAAGACCATAGGCAACACTTGTTTTCTTCCCAATTTATGTTGTGATAAAGTGGTGATTGCATTATGTGCCAAATATTTCAGCCTAAACAGAAAGGAATGGACACTTACTATGCAGATATTTTACGTATCACTTCTCTATATAAATGCAAGGCCAAAGCCAGTATTGTGATATCAATCTTGGGCAGTCTGTGGTTTGGGCATATTTCAGTTCAGAACATAGGTAAAGTTACATTGCTTATTACTTCTGAAGACCATTATTAATGAAACACTGAGGTGTGAAGGACAGTGGTTAACTAAATTGTATTTTTTTTTTCTCTTATTACACCCAAAACCACAACTGCATATTATCACAATCTCTGTTTCAAATAGCTGGTAAATTTTAGTGTTCAGTAGCAGCTGACAGTAACTGGGGGTCGCAGTAGTTGACATGGTTTTGTCAAGCACTAAGAAAATATATCAATGCTCGTGTTTAAATATTTCAGTGCTTCTCAGTACTTTAAAACCTATAGAATCTTCTATCTCATAAATTTATGTCATACCTTTTATTAATGTTAAATTCTCACTCTTGTAGCTAACATCTTGGCATGTTTGGCACAAAACAGTTCTTTGAATACAGACCTGTGTGGATATGCAGTTAAGACTGGCTGCAAGGGAGAAGGGAGACAAACAAGGGAGAAAGAACTTGGTAGAGGATGATGATCTTTCTCACAGGAAGGCTGCTGAGCTTCTTGGGAATTCCTCTTAGCTTCTATGAAATACAGGTAATAATCCTGTCACTTGTCCTTGTAGACAGTTTATGAAAGGCTCAGGCTTCACCTCTGCTTCTCTTTCCCAGAAATCCTTTATCGCACAAGACCCAAATAATAAACCTGAATGTTTTCTCTTAAGAAAATCTCTCTGGACTTAAATACGTGTGGGTGGGGTTTTTTTTTGTTTGTTTTCTTTTTTTGGTTTGGTTTTGGTTTGGGGTTTTTTTCCCATCTGTGTAATAATTTATTCTGGGTAAATGCAGTCAGGCTTGTTAGGTTTTGGAGTTTTGGTATTTTTTCAGCAGTGCATTGCGATGTTTGCAAACATTCCACTTTAATCTGACTACTGGACACACTTGTATAAATAGCATATATCAACAGCTATATCATGCTGTTCTTTTACAACCTGTGTAGTTGCTTACACTAAGCTAAAGCACCCGTGATCTTTAAATTGTATTATTCTGTGCAGGGAGAATAGACAGAGATGCACCTTCCTCTTGCTCATGCTGTTTAAGCCTGAAAGGCCTCAGCGTAGGCATGTGCTGTTCTATGTATGGATACAATGGTGAGCAGCCAGAGTCTAGAATATTAAAAAATTAATTCATGGCACACCAAAAGCAGTAAGCTTGTGGTGTTTCTATGGGATGGATATAGTTGGAATGGGTTCCTGAAGAGAAAGTAGGACTGGTACTATTTAGCTGCTCATCAGTTATTTGAAAATAAACTTTGAAAATCCGAAGATTAGTGCAATGAGAAACATTGGCATTGATGTGATGAACGTTTAGTGAACTGTAGCAATCAGATCAACTGCATCCTTAATACAGCCAAATGTCAAGTTACGAATCTGGAACCAACTGAGAAAGACACTAGCAGCCTGGAAAGCACTGGCCCTGGAAAGGAGTTGGATGACAGCAGGAAAACAATACAGCAGAACTGTTTACATCCCTTTGAGGTTTACAGAGTTGACTTTGTGACTGGTAGATGAAATCTGTTTGTTTGTTACTGGTGAATTTGATACTGGTTTTGGTGCTGGTCCTGCTTCTGGAACTTTAGAGATAGGGCCAAAAAACATCAGTGGAAGTGCTGAATTAAATCTCTTACCTTAACAGAGCTCAAAACGGGTAGCTGATCAGGAAGAAAACAGATGAGGTGATTTAAAGTGGGCAGTTACTTCACAGGTGGGGAAAAAGTGTTACAGGACTGTTTGGTAGAGAAAAGCATAACAAGAATACAAAGCTTGTACAAAGGTGGAAACTCAGTTCAGGTATTTTCTAAGTGAAATGAAAACACTTTTTTCAATAGCTGAACTACTGGAATGAACCAGCCTTCAAAATCAACTTCTCTATCTTCTGTTTTTTTGTTTAATTCTGATTGTTATGCTGGCTTTCTGTAAGATTTGTCTTAATTAAATTTATTTGGGTTTTGCTACTGAGACAACTAGGTAAAACAAGATAGCTTAGTTTTTGGACAGCAATTTACTTTGCCTTTGTACTTATGTAAGTATATATATGAGTGTGTGTGTGTGTATATATATATATATACACACACACACACACACTTACAATTAATAAATTCTGCTGTATGCTTCACATTTAAAGGCTGGAAATGTCACGTACCTCACTGTACATCTTCAATATTTTCATTACAGACATTCCAAAAAAAGTCTGCTGAACTTCAAACAGATGATTAACAGAACTCGGATTACAGACCAGAACTCACCTTTTACACTTCTTACTGGCAACTCTCTTCCTTTACTAATGGTCTTGTTCTGTCCGTAATTGAAGATCTCTTTGGCAGCACATCTGAATGTTAAAGGAAAGAAACTTAAGTTGGTCACTTAAAACTGAGGAGTGGGGAGATGGTATCTAGTTCTTGTCTGTTTGCTGGAAGCTGTCTGCTCTTGAGTTAAATATGTGATGTATAAGCCACGTATTTAGGTTCTTTTTCTGGGGTATGAGAAGATAGATGTCTTATTCCAAACTGCATTCAGGTAAACTGAGTGAGACATTCTTAACTGTGGAATTAAAAAAAAAAAAAATCCTTTTGGGAATTATTCTGGAAGAGCTACTATTTTACATTTATAGATTACCTCAGTCCAAATTAATTTGGTGAGATCTTAGACCATTTAAATACTAATGAGCAAGTACTCCCAAATGGGAATACCCAGCAGTCATCTTTCCTATATGATGTTTTTAGCTGAACTTTGAATAGAAGGAATTACTTATGCAGGGCTGTGAAGTTATTTATTTCATGGAATTCCTAGTGTCTTACCGGGTGCTAATATAAAAATTTTTGTTGTCTATTCCTGAAAAAAAAGAATAGAATTCATAGTGTTTACTAGCTCTATCCTAAAAATTACCAAATAATTGTACTTTGAAGACAAAATAAATTTTCTGATTTCCAAATTAAATTTTAATTAACTTTTTCATGGTAATAGCTGTTCACAGCATTTTGGACCAATGGAAGCCTCAGAACTTTAATACCTGCATTGTGCAAACCCCACACAAATGTTCCATTTCAGTGAACAGAATTCATTTCTGTTTATCTTGCAACTGTTCCTAATCAAGTTAAATTAAATCATCATTAATCAGATGCTCACAACATAAATGTCCTTACAGTCTTTCGTGCCTATTTAGTTAATCCATTTTAAATTAGATTTTACAAATAAAAATCTCTGCCTGCACATGAAAATGTAAGAGCTAGGTTTTTGGAAAGTTTGCAGTTAATAGAGAACAACTCAGATTATATATTTATTTCTACCTGCATTTGCATTCTTCTCTTAGCAAGGTGGTTCTTGGTAAAAGAAACTGAGACATTTTCAATGGAGAAGACTCTGAACGCAGAATAGTGCCACAACTTTTTGTCTGTGAGTGGGTACCTTGATACACGTGAATACCTGTTTCCACTTTTTTATTTATCACTTTTTTTTATTTTGGTTCTCTTGTTTTGAATATGTCACGTGTATGCTTTCAACTCTTTTAACTATAACATTATATTCCTGCATAGTTTTATTAATGCAGTGCTACTTCCCATAGCAGTCCCCAAATCCTGTAGTCTAAAAGGAATCATTGAAAGCAGAAGAGGGAGCATAACGGGGTATAGGCAGATGGTTACATTAAAATGATTTTCACTAAATGATTTGCTCTTGCTCTTATAGTCCAATAATTCTTTTGGTTTTCTAAGGAGTCTTCCTGAACACTGTTTTTCCTGGAAATAGACACAGGTCTTAGATGCAGTTGGAATTGCTTGGTAACTCTGGTCACCACTGAAAATATTGTAAGCCAGGATTTGGTCTTTGTGGAAGGAGTGAATGCTTCATGTGGAGAGATCAGACAATTGGACCTTAAAAGGATCTGCTCAGAGGAAAAAAGTGAACCTGAATCCTGTCTTAAATCCCAACACTGGAAAAGTTCAGACATACCACTGAGTTGTATATGCATGCTTAATAGTTCTCTTTTCATCCACAAATATGGAAAGTGGCTGTTCTGACTTGACTGTAGTTGTTTTGAAGGTGCTCTTCCCTCTGCTCTTTGTGAAAATGGTGCAATTGGCTTGCAAGGAGAGAGCTAACTCTTCCTGAGCTTAGTGTACTGCAAGCTGGTTTTAAGACAGAGGCTAAATTCCACCTTGGTAGAATCAAAAATAAAACTCAAAGGCCTGGAAACAGTCTAGGTTTCTGCTAGACTTAACAGATAGGTCTTGCATCAGTCACATCCCTTAATGGAGGGCTAAGCCCTACTATTAGGGATATGCATAAAGGATATTACCTGAACATTTCTATCTTGCCCATTGTACATTAACCACACCTGTCACACGGACAAGGGAAAATCGGAAATGAAAGATTCTTTGCAATGTGTTGATTTAAGGTGTTGATGTTAGCAGAGTCATTTTTATTTGCTGACAAAAGGGTTTCATTTCAAGGGTTTGTTGTTTCTTTGTTCCTTTGTTTTTAAATGTAGTGCAACTCAGCTTCCAGGTTTCTGTCTGCGTCTCCATGATCTATACTTTCCCCTCTCTAAAGCAATTACTTAAATGAATGGAGCTAAATAAACAGAGGAGAGGGGACAGGTGGATGTGTCAGTCTGGCAAAACTGGAGGCAATTTGGGCCTAGGAGGCAGAACAACCACTTTCAGCAAATGTAGGCAGGAGAGGATGCCTGTTTAGTGGGGACCTTTAACACATCCCAGCTGAAATAGTCACTGTTCTGTGAGAGGCTGTTAGCTGGACCAAAGCCGGTACTCCAGGCTGCTAAGCTTCTGACACCTGCTTTCCTTCATTCCTGACTATCTACTAGTTGTCTCTGCTGGTCGTTCCTGTTCAGTAGAATAGTGCCTGCAGTACGTCAGTTCTTACAGACAGTTGTAATGGTTTGCAAGAGTCTGTTACAAGAGGCAGACTTGAAGTCGTCCCCTTTCCCTCAATACCTTTATTCATCTGGTTTCTTCAGCGTAAGACCCCCAAGATGCTCTAAACTAACACTTAACCTGGGTACTTTAAGCAAGTTTGGATTGTCTTCTCACCACGTCACTTACAAATATTGCATTTGGCCTACTTCTATTTAATTGGGTTTAATACATGTGCTCCAAACAAAACAAATTATACAATCCGAATTTTGGTGTTTTCCCTGTATTCCTTCTGGTAAGTTTATGGTGCTGGCAGATAATTTCTGCCCAAAGACTCCAGCCCTGTGGAATTCCTATGAGGGCAGCTTTCCTTCCTCAGGTCCACACTTCACTATGGCAAGAATTTTATTTTTTTATTATTATTATTATTATTATTATTTTATTATTATTATTTGCTTGGTTTATTAGCAAATAAAGTTTGGTTAGTCTTTGTGTATTCCAGGCTTCAGAGTTCTCCAGTGTTTTGATGTTTCACGTTTAAATCTGACAATTCCTTGACAACCCCCCAAGGGACTGTTAATAATATAAGAGGTTTACTTAGCTAGTGCTTTTTGTATTCCTGTTGTTGCAGAGCTCAGCCTTTGGAATACAGTTCTGTCTGGTTTTTGTGGGTTTTTTTGTAGTATCTCATGGCCCCAATTAAGAAATAAAGCTTAGGTTGCATGTATGATAAAGATACGGAGTTAGGTCATGGCAACAGCACACAAACATGAGAAAACTAGAACCTTGAAAGGATTTTGGAAGCACTTTGGTTCTCCGCATTTCTTCTCTAACCTGCACTGACCTCTTCCACACAGCAGTTTTCACTTGTTATTTGCTCAGCTAAACATTATCTCGTATGTGTAGAGAAAGTCTCCTTAAGATCTGTAGCAGACTTGAGCCTGCAATGCTTAATGCCTGTCTTCCTAAGCAACTCCCTGGAGACTATTGGCCTGCCTGTAGGCACATGTGAGAACAATTTCAGTTTAATGCTTGGATCCTAAGGTTTTTGTGGCTGGTGCCGTGTGTCTCAGTGTGTCTGTAATTCCTAAAAATAGCGGCCGCCTAGTTCTAGTTGCAGTCTTCAGGCCCTACTGCAGTAAAACTTTGGAACAGTAATAAATCAGTTTAATGATTACGTTATTGGTTTCTCCTTCTAGCTCCTAGTGTCTGAACAAATTCTAGCTCCTGGTGCCTTGACTGATATTGTAGTATCGGTTGCATGGTTCTCCAGGTTGATGCATTGATGGATGAAGTCTGTAGATTTAGTATAGAGAAAATATATGGAAGAGAAAAATATTTGTTTTCTCTCCCTTTCTCTTTTGAAGTGGCAGTTTAGGTGAACCCGTAAAAAGTCAGAACATGTCAACCTGGCAAGGTCTGTTTGCCTTAGTTGTCTGTATAGGCTTTATTACCCAATCGACTGCGCAAGCAGAGAAGGTAGAGGTGACCTGGAGTTAGTGATTTCCAAATAGCCTTTACTCATGGCCAAGGCCACCAACAAACATGCATTTAATTTTATTAATCTTCTTAGAATAGTGGCATATGAAAGCTCAGATGGTGCTACTGTGTTTGTACAAGCGCAGTAACTAAGCATTTGTTAAATGAGATACCTTAATCATGAAGAAAACTACATTTTGTTAATGGACTTGTTTAAGTCTACTCTTAGATAAACAAATCAGTCTCTTTGCCATGGAGTAACAATGTGATAGTCAACAATATGGATTTTTGTCATATATTCAGAAAAACTTGAATTTTTGTGTAGTAGCAGTAGTGTTGTTACAGAGAGCTTGTCTATAGTTATAAGAATATTTTAATTCCTGCAAGACAGGATTAAAAAAAATCTGTTACTATACTATCAGATAGGAAAAATTTATTTCGATTAGGATTTTATAAATGAAACCAAGCAGGGGCTGCCAAAGCTTGCTGGTCTGATGAAATCAGACTAATCTTCAAGAATGAACTATATTATGGTTTCTTCAGGATGTGGTAAGTATTTTGTCTAAATTTCCTCAGTGAAATATGGATGTAGATTCTGCCAATAACTTGCACTTCATAACAAGAGGGAAAGTGTTAGGCTTTAAAAAGAAGCCTGAGTATACTGAAGATTTAAAAGCCAGACCTGAATGTTAGTTAAGCAATTGAGAAGCAGCTGCTAATATCAGTAGAGCCCAGTTTTCCCTTCTGGTTTGCCCTTAACATAAAGCCGTTGATTACAAACACAATGCAAGTTGGTCATAGCAAATGATTAGGGAGAGATTTTTTTTCTCCTTCCTTTATCTTGTCAATCTGAGGGAGGAACAGATTGTAATCTGTATTGGGTATTTCTGCTAGAAAAGCGTCAACAGATGTGACAGTAAAAGACACTGCCTTCTTACTCCAGCTATCGTAGCATCCACAGAGCCTGCAGTCTACACTTCCCATGCAGGTGGCTGCCCTTCTTTCATAAATGTCATGTTTTTTCTTGTATTCTTGCCTACTTGAGCATCCATCACTGAAACTGAGGGCGTCTTCAGTACTCTCAGGGTCTCATCTATTACATTGCTACAGAAGTCAGTAGGATTTTGTTCTCATTCTGTGAGCTGATGGGGTTTTCTCGATCAGGAAGTTAAAAGGAAAACAAATAAAAGCTCCAGCAGCAAAAAGTGACTCTACTTATGAACCTCTTCCTGTGAGCACTGCATCAGTCCCTTGAAGCTTTCCCTTCCCTGCTGTGGTATGAAGAATGAAATAAAAGAGGAGGAATGAACCATGGAATACTTTAGGTTGAAAGCTTCCTCTTGTTCATCTGTACCCTAGGGTTCTTTCACCCTACTCTCCAGACTTAGTAAGGGACAAACGGATCAGGTTGCATTTAAACCCATGGTAGTACAGGAAATCTGTGGAGTTGCAGGTGAGAAACATGGAGAACAAAGTAATGATTTCGGCTTCACCAATGGCGAGTCTTGCCTGACCAAGCTAGTGGCCTTCTGTTATGGAGCGACTACATGAATGGACAAAGGAAGAGCTATGGATGTCATCTATCTGGACTTCTTTTAAGGCCTTTGACATGGTCCCACACACCATCTTTCTCTCTAAATTGGAGAGATAATGATTTGGTGGGTAGACTGTTCAGTGGATGAGGAATTGGTTGGATGGTGGCATTCAGAGGGTAATGTTCAATGGCTCAATGTCCAGATGGAGATCAGTGACAAGTGGTGTCCCTCAGGGGTCTGTATTGGGACCAGGACTGTTTAGTATCTTCATCAATGACATAAACAGTGGGATTGAACGTGCCCTCAGCAAGTTTGCAGACGACAGCAAGCTGAGTGGTGCGGTTGATGAGCCTGAGGGTTGAGATGCCATCCAGAGGGACCTGGACAAGTTTGAGAATTGGGCCCATGTGAACCTCCTGAGGTTCAACAAGGCCAAGTGCAAGGTCCTGCACCTGGGTCAGGGCAACCCCTGCTATCAATACAGGCTGGGGAATGAAGGGATTGAGAGCAGCCCTGAGGAGAAGGACTTAGGGATACTGGTGGATGAAAAGCTGGACATGAGCCGGCAATGTGCGCTTGCAGCCCNGACATGAGCCGGCAATGTGTGCTTGCAGCCCAGAAAGCCAACCATATCCTGGGCTGCATCAAAAGAAGCGTGGCCAGCAGGTTGAGGGAGGTGATTCTGCCCCTCTGCTCTGCTCTGG
Source organism: Sula dactylatra (assembly GCA_013389905.1). Lineage (NCBI taxonomy): Eukaryota > Metazoa > Chordata > Aves > Suliformes > Sulidae > Sula > Sula dactylatra. The sequence goes on from WEKW01006816.1 coordinate 332,188, forward strand.
TGAGACCCCACCTGGAGTGCTGCGTTCAGCTCTGGAGTCCTCAGCACAGGAAAGACATGGATCTGTTGGAGCGGGTCCAGAGGACAGCCACGAAGATGATCCAAGGACTAGAGCACCTCTCCTGTGAGAAAAGGCTGAGAGAGTTGGGTTGTTCAGCCTGAAGAAGAGAAGGCTCCAGGGAGAACTTATTGCAGCCTTTCAATACCTAAAGGGGGCTTATAAAAAGATGGGTACAGACTTTTTAGCAGGGCCTGTCACAATAGGACAAGGGGTAATGGTTTTAAACTAAAAGAGGGTAGATTTAGACTAGATATAAAGAACAAATTTTATACAAAGAGGGTGGTGAAACACTGGACCAGGTAGCCCAGAGAAGGTGGTAGATGCCCCAACCCTGGAAACATTCAAGGCCAGGTTGGACGGGGCTTTGAGCAACCTGATCTAGTTGAAGATGTCCCAGCTCATTGCAGGGTGGTTGGACTAAAGGACCTTTAAATGTCCTTTCAAACCCAGACCATGTATGATTCTATGAATTCCCTGGCTGAGGAAAAACAGACAGATGTGATGCACACGTCAAATGAAAAGATGGAGGTTTGTGGACCTGTTGGGACCATTGCCACCAGTGACAGCTCTTAGAACAAGGAATTGATACACCTTATTTCACAAATAATGGGAATAGGTGTCAAGAAAGGGAAAGACCCCAACAACAAAAACATAATCTTTGCCCCCAGAATCATGACTTCATAAGTTCTTGGAATACAACTCAGTTTTCAATTTTATATTAGTGAGGTTGTTGTTTAGGTTAGAATGTAGTTCTTACCCCAAAGAGTTTCCCAGGTGTCTTCAGGTTTCTTTAAAATTCTTCATTTGAATTATATGATTGATATAATTTCTTTCTGAGGGTTGGGGCAGAGTGGGGGAGAGTATTGATGGAGGTAGATTTGACTTGCACCAATGAGCCTAGTGAGACAGCCTCTTTTTTCCTCCTGTGAGTAGAGATTGTTCCCTATTGCCCTCTGTAAAACACGCAAATTAATAAAATTCTCATGTTTATAAGAAACATCTGCAGCATCAAACATAAATATGTAGAAGCTTATCAGAATAAAGAGCAAGCAAAAAAAAGTAGTAGTATAAAATGACAGTCAGTGTCTTTTGAGTTCTGATTAGGAATTTGAATAGGTTTTCTGTTATATTTTAAAGTAAACAAAAAGGATGCAACTCTGTGTCTGAACTTTTACTGCGAAGGGTTTGTGCAGCATACATCTGACCAACTGATTTGAACAGCATGGCTGTGATAGTCATGAGACGCTGCATACCAAAATTGAATGTCAGCAGACAGGAACATCTCTGTAGTTTGATGGATCCATATTTATGCATACAGCAATAGATAGAAAATCATTCTTGGAATCTGCCCTGATATATCCTTTCTGTGTTTTCAAGTTAATAGAAATATAAAAAAGCCACTTTCTGCTCTAGTAGTAAAAGTTATAGAGACTTTTAAGAGCGGTACACATTGGTTTCTCTTCCTATGCTGGAAGTTTTAGATTAAGTTCCTACTGATATTGACAAGACTGGATGCAAACCAATGCCAAGTGTCTTAGGGAACTTTTACTGTGTAAGAACTCCAAAGAAGTGGCTGCATGGTGGAATGCATGGGAGGATAAAGTTAACAGTTCTATGATTGAAATGGAAAAAGCAGAAGTTTTAGTTACTAGGGAAGCTATGAAAATAATTCATTTCAGAAAGAGCTGGATGATAGCCATATAGCAGATCAGACCTAAGTAAAATACATCAGAATCTTCAGCAAACCAAAACATTGTGACAGCCAGTATAGATCAAATGAAACAAAGTGCTATGCTTTCCACCTTTTAATCCTTTAATCTGAAGTAATTTTAAAATGAAAGAGCTTTTTAAATAAGAAAACCAGAAATGTGTCATTTTGATTACAGTGAAGGGAAAGAATTAATTTGCTTATTTCCAATCCAAGCAATTCAGGAAATACAAACTATATATAACTGTTTTGATTGACTACAATTTGCATTTTTTTTTTCAACAGAAGTTGTTGGCCAAAGTGTTTTGCCAGATCTGTGCAATCTTGACTCCCTTGGCTTATGCATAAATTATATGATACGATGCCTAAACCAAGACCACTCTCTCTCCTGGATCTCCTTTCAGAGGATAACTGAGAGCAGAAGTCTCCAGGGCAGGTTTATTATTTTACATGATCGATAGCTATTGTTCCTGTAGAAATCTAAATCTGTTACAAAAGCCGATGACCAAAACTGAATTCAAAGCCTGCATTTCTTTAGCAGCCCTCAAAACTCTGAGAAAAGAATTTAGTTCAAAGACTAGGAAACTTAAATGTAGGTATCTACCTGTACGCATTTATGTGTGAGCGAGGTGCACAGCTCCCATTCTGGTCGGTAGAGGTTTAGGGCTTGATCAGGCTGCCATCCCACAGGCAGATCCCAGAAGCCTTTTGGTCTCTTAAGACATCATGAAGTTGACAGATTTGACTCTTGACTTACGGGATCCACATGCCTGTATGAATTGAGCCTAGAGATTACCTGGGATACCACAAGGCATTTCAAATGGCTCTAGATACCTGTGTGTGGATGAGTGAGTCAAACCCCTTGTCAGTGCCGTCATTTCAGTTTAGAGATTTATTTGGTTTACCCTAAAGTAGACAGGGATACTTTGGCAGCTGCTGGTGTTCAGGTGTCTGCTTGTGCTGACCAGATGTCCACGGGCTATATTAGGAGTTTTGAAACCCAGTTCACATATGGACACTTATGGATAAATTTCTTAATCTGTGAGCTGACTCTGTCAATCTCAAAATAGGACTTTAAACTTTTTTTATTTTATTTTCCTATAGTTTTTGGTGGCACACCTTAATATTTTATTTTTCAGACTATATCATATATTATTTGCATCTATATAAGTGGCACTCAATTTTTTCCTTTCTTTCTTGTATGCTTACCATATATTCATTGCAAAAATTTATATTACACTGAAGCTAGAAACTTAAAGGCTGTAAACTTACAAAAAACACCTGCCTCAAAATACTTTAATTACCCGCAGATAGGCATAACAAGCAGTGAAAATTCTGTATTTCATTGAATCATAGAACAGTCTGGGTTGCAAAGGCCTTTCAAAGGTTGTCTAGTCCAACCCCCCTGCAATGAGCTGGGACACCTTCAACTAGATCAGGTTGCTCAGAGCCCCATCCAACCTGACCTTGAATGTTTCCAGGGTCGGGGCATCTACCACCTCTCTGGGCAACCTGTTCCAGTGGTTCACCCCTCTCACTGTAAAAAATTTCTTCCTTATATCTAGTCTGTCTGAGATAGTTTCCTGTGTTCTTAGTTACTTCTTGTTGCCCAACATGTTTTTGACAATACATAAATTGTAATAATGGCTCTATAGTGGTGGTGATCGCTGCACGTGTGTTTTATTTGGCAGGCTCCAGAGACATTACTTTTTGTACATTTTTACTGGTAGTCCTCTGCACAAAGGTTCAAGGCTGATTGACAGTGCAGTTTGGTGTACTGATCTTTAGCAATAGCTGTAGTAGTGGAACACCTTAATAAATGCTGTTCAAGGCTAGTTTCCAAGGCTGAACATTATCACCTAATAACTTTGATCAGAGTGGTAGCAAATATTTGCATAAGTACATGCATGTGGATTCAGTCTGTATTTTATTTACAGCAGTAACTGTTTGGAATAGGGCCTGTCTGAGGTCTGCTCTGGAAATTGAGGGTCATGGTTTCCACTAAACCGGCATGGTTACTGGGCTCTCCTCTTCTTCTGACTTCATCCTACCATATCTCCTGAGAGTCGCCCTGCCTGTCACTCCTTCCCTCAACCTTTTGTTCTCCCTCACTCTTTTGTTAACTAATGCAAGCTTACTTTAGTCGTGATCGTGCCATGTTCCGTTCTCTCTTGCTTTGTAGCTTGCTGAACACACCATTTGTAATCACAATCTGGAGTGCTGCTTAAGTGCTGTTCTGGCTTCCCATCAGTTGAATTTACACCTGCTTCACTCAAGTGATACTTCTTCACAAAGTCTTTAGCCAGGTCAACTCTCAAAACCTCATCCTCACCCTTGGTTCACCCATCAGCAATCTCTGTCACAGTCAGTGGGGCTCCTCTTCTTGAAATGTTACCTCTTGGCTTCTGCGTAACTGCTGTTAAAATACAGCCTTTCTGAGTCATCCTCCAAATAAAACATTCATCCAAGAGCTCCCTTCTTGCTCTCTGTCACTGTAGCAATTTTCTAGTGCTCTCCTGTCCTACTGTATCCATTTGTGTAAGGTCATTTACACTTATTGTGATCCCTTCTCCCTTGCTGCCTTCTCCTGCATCCTTTTTAGCACCAAAGATAACCTTTTTTCATTTTCAAGAAGCTTCATAGCTTAATCATCGCCTGTCATCTGGTATTAACTATCGCATTCTTATGTCTTAGATTTGATCAGATCAAGATGCTTTAGTGTCAGTGATAAACTTTACATTAACCAACCTGTTGGTCTCTTCAGACCACTAGCTGGCATGCTGGGAATGCTGCCTCGTTGTTTACTTGCTCTTCTCTAGATGGATGGTTTTCACCTTGTCTTTTTGTGATTGTGACCTCCTTGGGAGAAGCATGGTGGTTTTGTTCTGTGTTTGTATGATTCTTACAATAAAGTCCTAATCTGTGTGGAAATAATATCAATAATAAACAACAACAGTAAAAATGTTCTTAGCAGGGAGGCCAAGGAATGAGCACGTAACTTCTGCCATCATTTAGCTTTAGAAACCACTCCTGGGGGGAGACTGGGCTGGCCCTTCAGCCCTTGCCTCCGCTCTGCCTGCACCAGGAGCCGCAGCAGTTAGCTTGGGTCATCTGAACTGCAACCAGGCATCTACCTTCTGGCATTGCAGTTCCTCCACTAGGAAGAACCTAATGTCAGCCATCTGCAAATAGCTCTGCAGTATGGCATATCCCTGTATATCTGTATCTGGCACCCACAGCATCTGGTTATGGTTTCTGCAGATACTGCAGAATTCCTAATGCTTTATCATATCACCAGATTTCAGGAAAAATCCTTTGACTACAGTCTCTTTACAGACATAGGAGAATCTCTTCTAAGTTCAGACATGCAACTGCAATGGACAACAGTTGTTTTGGTCTGTTTACATAGGTTCGCTGTATCTAAATAACACCTGTGAGAAACTAATGTACCGAGAGTATGAGGCACAGTTAACAGAACCCATACAATTGACTGTTGCTTGCATCATTAATAGTTTCCCCTGTCATTTTTAACATCAGCTTTTAATCCTCATAAGGATATTATTCCTTGTTCCAAGTTCTTACATCTGGGAAATAAAATAGCCATGAAATGAGTCAGTTCAATGGGGAACAATGTTTCACAAATGTTGCTGAGAAATAATTTCATGGCTCCTCACACTGAAGAGTTCTCAAAACAAGAGTGATTCAGTCAGCCGAGGTGTTTTAATCTTTCAAATCTCTATAGGATCCTGCTATCTGATGAGATTCATTTCAGAAATTACTGTTATATTTAAAAAGATGAGTAGAGTCTGTAGGATCTTATTTATTCATGAATTATATAAAATTAACTTTTAATTTAAAAAATCTGTGTCTCTTCAGTGAATTGCTCTGAAGTGACCTCTCTCTCCTTTCATGACACGTGGACCACTGAAGATCATTTGATTTGAAGTGTGTCCCTCAGAGTTGTCTGTCTTGGCAGAAAACAAATTAAAGTCAACAACAGTTAGCAAGCTGGGTATTTACACTGACAGCAGTCCCTTCAATAGTATGTAACCTTTTTATTGTTTAATTCTGAGGTTACTATGAGGCAATGACTGCTTTTACCACCGAACCTCCTGTATGCAGCTAGCTAAAGAAGGGCAGTCTGCAAGCATAATTATGATCAAGCCCCCTCTGTGTGCTGCTTAACTGTGTTGTCCTTATGTGGTGTAAATGAGAGCAAATCTTGGCCCTATCTTCAGGCTGCTTACATGGGACTGTAGCACTCTGTGCATTTCATAAATGGTGGATAACTATTTACGCTGCTACCAAGACCATGAACAATATCTTCTGAAGCACCCTATTGACAACTGAGCTATTGTTATCACTAAAATTTCACGCTTCCAGGAAGAAATAGCCCATAATGAGGTGCCTATAGTTCTGCTTCTGTTTAAGCCCAGAAGTGCTGAGTTTTGATGGAGAAGAGCAGCACATTGCACACAGCTTTGACCCTCAGCACATCAGGATCCATAGCCAAGGAGGTCCTCTCCCTCTGCCTGTGGGGAGCTTCTCAAAGCAAGCCTTGTAGATCAAGTCCCCACACAATGCAGTGACAGTTTCTTTCTTTTAAAATTTGGCTAGGATGGTTTTAGCTTCATCTTGTCAAGCAGTTCCAGGCTGAACCTTAACTTTGAGAAAATCACAAGTGTGCTGCAGCTCACAAAGGTCCCCTCCACGCCGCATTCTCCCACTCTCAAGCCTGCCACTGCTGCCTCCAAGTGTGGCTGCTGCTGCTTCATGCTTGCGTTGCTGGAAAGGAGCTGGTTGAGCCTGCTGGATGCAGATGACCCTGCCCAGGGTAATTTTACATGGCCCTTAGCAACCAGCAAAAGCTTATGTGGTATAGTTTCTCTGTGGATGAATCCCAGCTGGTAAGCAACAGCTATGGCCAGCATGGTTTTCTGATAAGGTGTCTTGTTTCATTAGTCAGGTCATCATGTCACCTCCAAGAACTCCAGGATGAGGTAAAGATTTCTTTTGGCCTGAAAACTGTAAAACATTTTGACTGCCTAGATTCCATCTGCTCCACCAAAATGCCTCCTTCTGCTGGGTTATGAGCCACCTGCTCTCACTCAGCTGCCTGTATCTTGCTCCTAATCCCAAGATCACTGTGTAGAGGCACCTGGCTAGCCCTATGCAGAGCTCATCTGGGTCCAAAAAACCTTGAGCATTTAAACTCTTTGGTGTGCCTTATCTATAACTTGTGCCTCCCTCAGGGGGTACCCCTCGCTCTTACTCACCCTTTAGAGGACAACCATAAGGTTAGAGTTGTCCCCTGGGGTGTGGGAGAGACTGGACTCAGTTCCCTCCTCTACCTCAGGGACTTCAATCCCATGTCAAAATTGAATCTTTCCTCAGCTAAGAGAGCACTTTAGCTATAAGGGTACCAGCAGGGAGTCATGAAAGTCATCCTGTTGAATCTGTTCCATTTTTCAGAGCAAACAGGCTACAGATTCCCTGAGAAAAGGAGTGAATGCCTGAGCTAACCTAATGGTTAGCATTCTCACCTGGGAGGAAGGGTCTTTGCCCCCCTTCTGCCCATATCTCCTTATGCATATTACCTAGTAAGTACATAATGTGAAAAACCCACACAATCCATGGCAGAGGTTGCCTCCTTCCCACCAGCCTGGATCTGCCCAATATTTTTCTTATTGCTCTTACAGTCTTTAGTCATACTTTTTTTGGTCTCCTGTCTTGAGAAAAGTACTGCTATTAGGAGAGGCAGTAAAGAGAATTGCCCTGTTATAACCTTGCGGTGTCCATGATCCTGGCAAGGCAGATGACTATCGATTGCTGAAGTATTTGATTACATTAGCTGAGGCGTACCAGCCACAGACTTTGTACTCTTTTCTCCCCTCACTTGCATCTGTGTGACCCTGGTAACAGGGGTTTAACTAAGGTTAGAAAATTAGCAGCCGTGGCAGCAAACCAAAATACTTGCATATAGCCCAATACAAAAAAAAAAAAAAAAGAGAAATCCCTGTCCAAGACTATTCAAACTGTTCATGTGTATGTCTTTTGTCACAAAGTGGAAGCATGCTCACGAGGTTATTTATACTGGATCTTTTCAGCTGCATAACACTAGGTCAACGTTAAAGTGGCATTGCTCTGCAGAGTCCTCTGAAGATATGCTGATATACTGCTCATGTTACAGGAGTTCAGAACTGGGCAGAAAGAGCTGGTTGCCTCTGTGGTTTTATACTCCTTTCCCACTGAATATCAATCCATACGTTATGGGTCCAGCTGTCCACTGAGAATGGCTACCCCAGCAACAGAGGAGGGATGGGGGGCTGAGTGGCAAGGGCTGCACTCCCGCAGGAGCCCCTGAGCCACCCCTGCAGGCCCCTGTGTACGGTCTGGCAACAGTGCTGGCTTCTGCCAATTTGCAAGGACTCTGCATTGGACTTGGGTGGGATGGATACGGATCCTCATGCCTACCTCTGCTGTGGTTTGTTAGCCTGGGAATGGTCTCGCTGCCTCTGTTTAGAAATCTTTGAATTAGCTTTCCAGGAGAGCAATGTGAGGTGTGCTAAAGCTGGCCATTTAAAAGTATGCAGATCTGTATTGTTATTATTACACAGTAGTTGTGTTGCATGAATGCGTGGGAGTTCTGGCCATTCCTTAGTCATATCTGCCCTAGCAGGAGTACATCTCTTTTCCATCAGACCTAGATTTATTAAGGTTTCTTTGAAAAAAAAACCTCTGTACTTTGCATATTGGAGTAAATAACTTTTAAAGCAAAGTTATTTATCATGTGCATCAATATGTATTACGAATTTTAAAAAAAAAATAGTTATTTTAATTGCAAATAGACCTTTAAGAGCATCAGTTTAGATTATTTCCTTTAGAAATTTGTAGGGATTTATGCAAGTTGCAATGAAGCACTTTTTGCTCTAGAATGTCAACAATTTTAGCATTGACTTCAAAGCCAAACATAAATTTGTAAATAGCAGTCCAGCCTGACAGAACTTCACAATTTTTATTTGTTTGCTCTTCATCTTTTGGTGCAAAACTGGCTGAAGGCTATAGACAAAACCTAATGTATTTGTGACATTTATCTGGTACATTCTGAACATTAAAGACTGCTGTAATCCTCACTGAAAAAAACAATACGAAAAAGTATACCTCAAACAGAAGCTGAACCTTCTCACTATGTGCCTGCTGCAATGAAAACGTGTCATGGTTCCCCATAGCTGAACTTCTAGATAAAAAGCTGAAGTCCCTATGAAGGGATTGAAGGACCAGAGGGACCACACCAATACCCTTCCTAATACCTTCTGTAGATCTGCCCATGTGGCAAGTATCCAGAAGGAATGAAAAATGGAATATAACAAGGGGAAGGTTTAGTAGTTGAGGGAAGAGTGGGTTTCAGAGTCCCAGGAGAGAAAACAGACATCTGACCTAATGCCCACGCTGTCAGCATAGTGGGTAATGAGATTGGGCCAGTCAAGCAATGCCCTGAGAACGTAGTTACAGTGGACTAGGATTATCACACAGCAGGGGAAGGAGGAAGGAAGTGCCACGTAATCAATGCAAACACGGAGATGCTGGCTTTTGTATCTCCTGTGCTGTCTCTGAAAGCATCGACACTTGGGAATAAAGCCAGTAGCCTCCCCACAATGTTCAGAACTTGATTTTAATCTGCAGGGTGAATCCTGCGGTGTTTTTACCTTCCCCTCAGTTCTCTACTGTTGGTATTCCTCGGGTAGCTGAAAGTCAGATCAGCTGTAGAAGCTACTGAATACTTCAATTTCTCATAGACCAAGGGAGCTGAAAGAAAACATTAAAGCACAGTCAGAGCAGTCTGGAGCAGTCCATTTGAAGGAGACAAGAGGATGTAAAAGAAGGCTTAATTTCCCAGGGAACCTAGAATTAGTTTAGCAGTCGTCATCTTATCTTTTGTTATCTGCTGTTGTAATGCTATGTTGAATTCCTTTCCATCAAGGAAGGGTATTTTGCTTAGAACGTTGCATAGTCTTGCTACCCTCAAAAACTGTTGATTTAAGCAGGATTTGTTTAAGAAAGGGGGAGTAGATAGTGTAATGGTAATAATATGTCCCAGGGTACATGTAATTATGATAATGTCAGGCTTTTATCGGTTTTCTGAGTCAGTGGTAACTTACATTGAATGTGCTATAATTTATATAAATCATACAAAAATATAATGGACAGAAGTATGAAAACAAGCTGTACTTAAAGACTGGATACTTCCCTTGCCAGGAGAACCAAAATAATAATTCAGAACCACTTGCATTATACATGATAGTTTAATATTATACGTATTACAAAAGGCAACGACTTGGTGTTCTCTGTTCTCCTTTGAAAATGAAAAAAGATTAAATAAAATTACAAACACAACACACAGGTAATAAATAATCACACGCTACAGAATCTTTTTATTTACCTTTGAATATTCGGCACAGTGGATAGTGAGGAGAGAAACGGGTACATAATTTAAAGCAGTTCTAGCACTCAATTCAAAATTCCATGTTTAGGAAGAGCTCTATCAGCCAGACTGGATGTCTTGCCAAAATCTGAAACTTGAAAATATCTAATAGCCCTGTGTCTCATCTTCTGTGATGAGGCTTACTTTTGAGTCAGGGACAAAAGGTCAGACCACAAGTCCTTAGAAACGTACAAAACCAGGTTAACAACAATATTTTAAGTCCATTTGTTCTTTTCATTGGCAGATGATAAGAAAGCCATCTCTTTCCGCCTGAAGATGTTTCATTAAAAAATGGACTTTTGTGACACCTATCCGTCCATCATTTGCAGCAGAAAAGGACAGGGATGTTACAGAGAACCAAATTATATTACCCCTGAAACAACTGTTCTTACGGACATGCCACCACTAAAAGTGAAATGTGTGGGCATACTACCCATGATAACTTTAATGGAATTAGACTAGGAAGACTTAAGGACTATGACAGGTGGAGGCTTATGGAAATACAGAGTTCAGAGAATGGTGCAAAATCCAACCAGAACCACTGGTGAATAGACAGTGGCTATTTATTTATCTCCATATTAGCGTTTGAGCTGGCTGTTTTAAAGCTGGCTCAGATGGCTTTGGCATAAGTCTTTGAGAACGTTAAGACATTAAAATGACACAGAGTCTAGAGATACATTTGGTTCAGCCAATATTGTTTATTTTAATACAGTTACAGCTTTCTGAAAAGGAGTATGTTACAATGAACATAATACAGGTTCTGCAGTTTCACTAGAACGTGAACGTTTTTGTATATTTTCTTCAAGTCTTTTTCTAGTTTTTCATAAAACCATAACGGTACTTCCCCAGGAAAGTCTTCCCTCCCCACTGTGAATCTGCATTTATACAACAACATTTTTATTTCGCCTGTAGGGAGAACCACAATCCCCAACTTTGCAATTATAAAAAAGAATCCATTTTAACTGTAGTTGAATTTTGACAATTACTTTGAATTAGCTGGTGAAAGTCTAACTAACTCTGGGAAAGTATTTGCTGACAGAAAAAAAGAACTACTGTACATGAACAATTCAGAATCTTAACTTGCATTTCAAAATGGTTGGTAACAGGGTAAACATTTGTATCAACACAGTGCATTAAACACACTGCATGCTGGTACCATAATGGTATACATTATGCATTTTCCATTAGACTGATGAATTAGCATCTTCATATAGATTTTCTCCCAAGACTTGCAATGTTTAATTTGCATATATACATAAAATATATATGAACTATATATGCTATACAGTGTATTTTTATAGTACATAGTTTATATGTATAATATAAAATATATATTCATAGACATTTCAATCTATACCTGAAATCAATGTCATTGGCTGGTTGCAAAACACCCAGTCCTGCACGGGATTGATCTAAAGAAGGACATTGCACATTATTGTCCACAAGCTCTATCTCAAAATATGAAAATATCAAAGCCAAAAATTGTTTAATTTCATGGACAGCAAATAACCTGCCAGGGCATTTTGCTACGCCTGTCCCAAATGGCATATAGTAATACTTTAGCTTGCGACCGTTGCGGTAGAAGTCAGTCTTTTCTTCTCCATTCTCACTGAGAAAGCGATCATATTTGAATGTCTGTAATAAAACCCACAAAAGAGTTACGTGACATTTGAATACCTCCAAAAACTAGACAATGCCATTAAGACACAAAATGCAGGCTGGGAAAGAAGAGCCACTGGTGGTAAGCAGTACTGCCAGGCCCCATGGTGCTGTTTTGGAAAGGGTAGCCCCTGAGAAGCTCTGGTATGTGGGACATGATCCCGGGTTCCTTTCTGATAACGCTCCTTTTCTTTTCTGATGTCTTAAAACAGGAGTTATAACCTGCATCCTTGTTCATGCAGCAGAATTAGAAGATTTCTCATTCTGTGCCTTTGGGAAAATATTATCCTTATCCTTGTCCTCCCTCGAACCCCCCCATAATGGTGATCTTTCCTCACTGAGGAAGGCAGTAAGTAGAAGGCTCTCTTGGGCTGGCAGCACACTTTTTGGTTACACTAAAACATGTTTTGCAGATAGTGCTTGCACTGACTTTTTTCTTTTTCTTGCCTATCATTACATCTGCAGGTGTGAGAACAGACTGTCTGGAGTACAACAGAAAACCAGCTGGGGGGTGATAAATGCTCTGTTTAAAGGCATGTTAGCTTCTGCTAGAGCTCAGAGTTTAATGCCCTTTGATAAATACTTACCAAAGGATCGGCATAGATTTCTGGATCTAAATGCAACAGTTGAGGATAAAGAGCTACAATATCATCACTGCGAATGTTGTAAAAATTGTTCTCTAAGTGCAAAGTGAAATCCTCCTTGGCAACTCGGAATGTCATGGATGCACTTGATAGCCTCATTGCCTCCTTGATGATGCTGTCTATAGGGAAAGGAAAAGGAATGATTACCATGGAAATAGTATGTGTATGTCCTTGGGGGAGGTCATGCATTTTGAACTATTTCAAACCCATTATCAAACCCTGCATTTATTAGATGAAATATTTTAACAATAACTTTATAAATGCCTAAGAAAGTATCTTTCTCATTTCTTTTTAGCATTATTATCCCTTCTGCAGATAATACCAAGAACATAATCCACTTTCCCCTAGAAAAATACCTATAGTTGATGCAACAGAATATTTGAAAGTGAGACATTTTCACGTTGAGGTAAAGAACAAACCAGTCAAAACTGGAAACATAACAAAAAAAAAAAAAGTAAGAGTGCAGTGATCAGGATTTTCTGAAACATTAAGAGGTGGTGCTTAGAAACCAGTACTCAGAAAAAGTAACTTGGGGGTTTTTTGTTTCAATATAAGCTGATTATTTTTTTTAAAAGCAACAGTAGTTAAAGGGTAACATTTTCAATACTCTCTATAACTTGGACGATTTTGGAAAATGTGCCTATAATTTGAAAAATATTAAGAAGAAATAGAAGTAACGGTATTAAAAGAAACGGCTTCACATCATAAGAATTGGGATATAAAATTTGGCAACACCCTTTTATTTGATCTAAAGTCATTACTAAATAAAATATCATTCTGAATTATCCATGGGTCTCCAATACTATGTTATTAGCTGTGTAGCAGTGTTGAGACATGCCATTACCCACAAAAAAGTGCTATTCATGTGAATTTGGATACTCTCAGTACCACCTGGGACATTGGGAAGACTGTGTTGGCTATTGCTAAGCAACATATAGGTTTTTGTCCTAGTGTCTGTTGGACAGTTCCATAGTAATTCCCTAGCAAGCATTTATATAGTAACAAATAGAAGTCTGTGAAAATTGTGGGGTGATTTCTGGTACTCCTGTGTAAAATAATCATACCTAGTACTGGCATATTATCCAGCTGTTTTCGGTTCAAGGAAATATGTTTGCCATCTAAGCTGATCTTCTCTCCAGCACTTTCCAAAATACTTTGCACTTCTTTGGTAGCAGCTCTCATTGCTTCTGGACTCCTAAGATCAAAAGAGCAGAAGTATAACATAATTTTACGCTTAAGAATGCTTTAAAAAGGGTTTTTGCTACTAACTTTCTTCCTGACTAAAATTTAATTTGTTAGCTGACAAGTACAACCTCCTAAAATGAAAATGTTCCAGCAAAGCACTGCAATTACACTTTTTCATGTCTTGGCAAAGGTAGATAGCTTCAAAAAAAGGCGAAGAACCTCAAGTATTTGATTCTGTCTCAATGACAAGTGGGACAGAACTGATGTGCATAACCCAGGTAATAAACAGTAATGCCACTAAAAAGCAATGCCAAGAATAAGAAATAAAACAAACAGTTATAGATTAAGAAATAGCCCCACTGCAGGTAGAAAGTTTAGGTACAGGATCATAGATCAGTTTTATAACATCACTTATCCTGGATGATGTCCTGCTGTGTGGCAATATTCCATCTAGATGAAAAGAATCTTCCTAATACTAAAACTCCACATAGTATCCTTCACTGTCTAGACTTTCTTACAGATACAGAATATATGAGCTATAGTGAAATAACATACAGACAATACAGAATGCAGTAGTGTCTTCATGAAGGCACAATCAATCAGTGTGTTATAAGACTCCGAGGCCAACACAAAGACCTAAAGCCAATGCATTCTTGGAATGAAAAGTACTAAAGAACCTCAGATATTAGTATTGGCAGACAGATATGAGGATACGAGCCACTGGCTAAATAAAAATGTCAGCAATTTAGATACATACTTAAGAGTTAGTCATGCTGAGGTAGGTTATACTCCACAGAGGCCCACTCAAAAACGGCCATTTAACAGTGTTATCTGAACTGTGCGTTCCTCTCATAAGTAAAAAGCTCAGCAGCTGCAGTCTACACTGCAACCTCAGTAAGATCTATCAACATATAAACTATTTTCTCTGAAGTATCTATGAAAACAATAATGAAGGTAAAGCTCATTTTGCCTGCTCTGGTGAGATGGTCTAAAAATGTCCGATTATGTTGGGAGCCTTCAATACAATTAATGTTCTGACTGCAGCCAGCACTTTCAATGTCATATCATATAGATTTACTCCAAAGCTGTCTTGACAAAGTGTAGCATTGCCCCGGAGTGTTTTTTTTTAAGAAAACTTCTACAGAATTGCTCGTTGGTACCACTGCTTGGTCTCAGACAAGTGAAGGGGGTTTCTATGAAAGACCAGAACAACATGCCAATTCTGTTTTAATCAGTAAGCTTTTTGACACTGATGAGGTATCAAGCAGTAGAATTTTCCTGTATTAATGAACTGGTTTATGAAAGATAACAAACATGTTTCTTGATTGGAAACAAGAAGCATTGGGATGACTTACTTAAGAAGATAGAACAAACTCCAAAACGTGGCAGGAATGGTGTTGGCTTGCGAGGCCCAGAGCACTGCCACATGGGTCTTTGCTTTTTCCATGTCATCGAAGGTTGACAGAGTGTCATTCAGGAACATGCGGAGAGTGACAAGTTCAGAAAGGTTGTCCCTCTTCAGGAGGTTCTTGTGGAGGAGTGCCTCTCCCAGCTTCTCACGTGCGCTGTGGGCACTCTTGAAGAGGTGTATAGGCAGCCCCGCCACGAGGGCTGGAAAGATCCTATCAAATTCTTTGAAGTTTTCGAGGGCATTTAGGATATGAGCTCTCTCAGTTTCCTGCTTTGATGATAGATTTTTGTCATGATTTGAATTAAATTCTTTACCAAAAAGTGTTAAAAAGCCAGACTCGAACATCACCTGGCAACAGAATGTATAAAGTCCTTCTGTCACCCAGGCATTAGACTGAAGTTTAGATGTTCTTGACTGCAGCATGACGTATTGTAGGTTTTCCATCATTGCTTCAATGAGGGCATCTAGGGCATTACCTTGAAGGGTTCTAATGAAAGTCTGATGAAAATTTTCAGTGGTGTTTCCCTCTGCTGGGTCAATGCTGCCATGCCCAAAAGCCTGTCATAAAATAAATTGTATGCATGATAAATAAAGCCTGCCATAACTTTGATGATAAAGTCTTACAGAAATTAAAGCCAAAGTATAACTTCATAGCTTACTAGAGGGAAGCTTAATAATGGCTATTAATACTAGAACGGATACTTTCTTAGTGAACCATGGCAGTTAAGTAGGCAAATGAAAATATATTCAAATAGATGCTTACAAATAAATGGATGTGGTTACCTACACCTTCGTTCAACTCCCATTGACATCAACAGAAGCCTTTTTGCTTACTTCAGTAAGAGTTTGACAGAGTTCCTACTGTGTTGCATCATTTTTTTAAGGCATTAGGACCAAATCTTCCATAGTGGTGCACCTCCTGAAGAAGGTTTCCTCCTCAGCAAGCTATATTATCATTTTGCAGATGGTGCTAATTATATTTCTGCTTTAGCAATTTGGGATACTACATGTCTAAATAATGCCATTCTTGGACAATCCAAATCACTGCAAATTTCCTTTCCATTAAGGAAAGGGAAGAAAAGACTCCAATGTTTTAAACCAATAGAAGTGCAGAAATGTGAACCCAATGATATTTCAAAGGCATAGTTATGCTATAGGGATTAACTGGGTACGTCTGTCCTGTCAGCAGATAGTCTGCATGTTAGATATTAAAACCATTTTTAAAGCGGTACCTTGGCAGAAGTAGCAAAATGGAACTTTTTCCAGTCCAAGTGTTTTCCGTGGCGTATCAATGCATGGTATGAAAAAGGGTCAGTGAGGAAATGAATGTATTTCCCTGCTACTCGGCAAGTGAAAATGTGGCCATGCTTCTTCTGCTTTTCTCTGAGGAATTCAAGGGGGTTGGCACCGAACTGCAAGGCACAGCCCAGGTATGGCAGGAACCCATTTTCAAGTGGTGGCTCACCTCGTCGCCTACAAAACACAAACAAAAGCTGAATTTAGAAGTATGTATAAAGATCTCTCCTCCAGCACTACCAGGTAAGTAAAATTATGATGCTGGGCTTTTTGTAATGTGAAAAAATGTCAAAAAACACCCCCCAACAAATAGTATATTGAGTAAGCCTATTGTGAGGTCTATGGCATACAAGAAAGAATAACTTTAACAGCCTGTATTATAATAAACATAATAAAACACAGTCTATGTCATTTCTCTTTTCCCTAGATCAGAAGTGTATTTTTCACTTGTTTAAATGCAACGTTGTTGCCACTAGCTCACACGCACCATTACATAATTGTCCCATAAATGGGTAATCCATCCCACTGATATTGTCTGAAACATTTTTGTGCAACGATATTCTCAATTCAGTTTGAATACCAAGGGGAATAGCCTTTTGAGTGCAGAAACGTTGTTATTATTGGCATATCCCTTTTAGACCAGATCCTGCTGAAAACAGTGGGAATTTTGCCATGATCTTCAGTAACCATAAGAGTTAGTCTTTCAGGCATAGCGTCATTAAGCACATGCTTTAAGCTAAGCATGTGCTTAAAGTGAAGCATATGCTTAAATGATATTTTTTATGCTCAGTCAGAAAACTGCTTTCCTGCATAAGGACACCACAACTGCTAAAACAACTTTCAAATAATACTTCAGCTTTTCTAGTAAATTCCTGATGGTTACTATCTGAAGTTAACTATTTTCACCATTTTTATTAACCTTTAAGAAAAACAAGAAAATGACTGCTGAAAAATACAAAATTACAACAGGTAAGCAAATTACTTGCTCCTTATGTAAACGCGCCAGTAGGAGAAATGTTTCTAAGGAATTTGTATTCCACATAGGAAGATACATAAATATTACCGGTATTAAACTGTGTAACTACATATGATAGACTGATAATATGAAAATCTTTGAAAGTAGGTATTAAACTATAATTAGATACAAGTAGGTATTAGCTGTGATTACAATGCAGGTAAAACTATAGCCCGGTTCTTTAGAAAATCAAAACATGCAAATTCATATTTTAATTACCTCATTTATGCATAGATTTGTATCTACAGCTCTGTCTAGGCATTAGCTCACTATTACTAAAAAGCCCATACACAAAAATTCTGTTGTAAAATAAATCTCTCAAGACCAAACTACAGTGTTGCCCATGCTATCCAGCATCTGTCCATCTCATAATCTTAAGATTACACTTCTTTTAGTTATACACACAGTATATTTGACAGAAGTAAAGGCTAGGTACACTAAGGTGCATTTACTAATAGATTCCTTACCTCCTCCTCCTCCCTAGAAGAAACCAAAACCCACAACAGAGCATTATCACTGTCCCCCAGATCCATGATGCTATGAACATTTCTGGTAATGCCCAAAAACTTCCAGGTGGAAAACGGGTAAGTACCAGTATGGCAGGAGAGGTGACTGAAAATGATGCAGAAGACAGGTCACGATTTATATACAGTAGGTGCACCACTGTATCATTGCATTCAGTCAACCTAGCAAGCTATTGATTAACCATTTCTGGAGAGAGCCTGTTTTGTCTCTGTTCTGACATCTTTCTGCAGAGAGCTTTGCTGGATTGATGTAGATAGTTGCAGACGTGGCCTTGAGCTGATGTCACATATCAGTAGTGGTTCCAAAGTAATCAAACAGCTGTAATAGTTGATAATTTGAAGGTCAGTGAGGTGTGTTTTGAACTATCCTGCAGATTTACCAATTGCAGTTTATAGTTCAAGTTTAGCAATATATGAAATGGCTACTGACAGGTGTCCAGAGGATTCAGACTGGGCTAAATGGTGGCTGCAGTTCATGCTGTCCTTTAGCTGCCAGCCTGCTCATCCCCTTCCCTCTCCTTCTGGTGGGACTGCCCTGGCTTTGGTGTGCCACTGCAAGAGGGAATGGTGGGGGATTTGGCTGCAGGTAAGGTGATGGCTGTGGTGATGGACTTACTCTTTCTAACAGTGTTTCTCTGGTACAAAGGGAAAAATGGGCTTTCTATAATGCAACGTGTGAGAGAAGAAAGCAGGATTAGACAACCATACTAGTTTTTTTTTTTTTCTTCAATGTCCTTGGATCACCTTTTACTCTCCCATTTAAATCTTCTTTCTGCCTTTGCTCCAAGCTGTACAGCACCAATTCAGTCAACTTTGCAGCCTTGGAATAGGGTCCTGTTTCAGGAAAACTCTGAAGAATGTATTGAGCACCTAGAGGACCAA
Source organism: Sula dactylatra (assembly GCA_013389905.1). Taxonomy (NCBI): domain Eukaryota; kingdom Metazoa; phylum Chordata; class Aves; order Suliformes; family Sulidae; genus Sula; species Sula dactylatra. Next base: position 351,054 of record WEKW01006816.1, read on the forward strand.
TCACCCCTTTTTTTTTCTCTAATTAAGTCCCTTCTGCTTAAATATATCCTACATGCTAAGTCCTTTCTAATGTCCTGTGTAGGCATATTCCTAGCCCTGAAGAGGTGCCACTTCAAGTATAAGTGCTGAAAAGTGGCCAGGAAAACAACAGGAGAGACAAATATTGCTAATTCGGGGGAAATGATCTAGATGGGAAAAGGAAGGAAAGGAGTAAAGACCTGTGTGGGAGAGAGGACTGGGTTAAGTGGGGGACCAACTGCAAAGGGCCAAATGGGAGATTGGAACAAAAAGTCTACTAGCTGCGGGCTGGAGCTAATCCAGGCATAAAGTAACCGCAGGAGGTATTGCGGCTGCCCAAAGGTTGGTGCTGGGAGTGCTCCTGGACATGCTCCTATTTGGTACAGAGTATGTCAAGCTTCTCCTTGCTGTTTTCCCTCAAGGCTAAACTGTGGGGAGTAGGAGAGCACTTCTGGTGCTCAAAGGAGGGAAAAGGGTAATCTGGGATTAATTTAGTGATCATTAAATAGAAATCCCCGCTTGTGTTTTGATTAAAGACTTCACAAAAGTTAAGGAAAAAGTAATGAGGGCTATGCTGCTTCTTTGAAATGAACAAGTACCGTGACTAACTTGAATAGTGAGGGTTGCTGGATGGCCATTGAAAAAAAAGGGAACGGCTCTGTTATTTCTCTTATGATACTAGTTTAATCACTTAAGAGCAAACCTTTTTCCCTTTCTGTTGCTAACTAGTGAGAGTTCAAACTTTGGCTTGCCCCTAGCATCTGGCATTAAGCCATGGAGGAGGCAGCTCAGGTAGCATATAGTGATGTCTCATTAGTCAGTCAGGGCCTAATAGGTTTCTAAGAGAGAAACTGATGGTTTTTAGTCACTTATTCAGGCTCACTTTTGTACCCGTTTTTCCTGGTATCCCTACAGCTGTATGACAAAAACATAAAGATTTGGACTTTTTCACTGAAGTCTGCCACTTTGAGCACTACGCTGAAGGCATTGAGCTGGAAATCTGGTAGATAGGAAGATTGTCCTGGCTTCAAATCAAGGAAGGTAGTGAGGCATGGGATGGCTCTGTGCAGATGCCATTACATTTGAGGCAATTTTTAAGTTTCTATACTGAAGAAAAAAACTTTTTACAGCATTGAGATTTGCCCTCACTTAATCTAATAGTCAACTCCTTTTGGGTGTCAGCTCAAGATCCAGTCCCCCATCCCATTTCCATTTAAGCACAGGTGTTTCTTATACTTTCCTAGAAAAAGTGCCTTTTCATCAGCTGAATTTAGCCTGTTTTAACAGAATTGCTTTATAAAATCCATGCTTTCCCTTTTCCTGCTTGTTTCCGTTACAGAAAATGTTGATTCTGGGTGTCATCTTTGACTACCTCCTATCTTCATTCTAAACAAGTGCAATCATTTTATTATGTTTGTGCCTAATTCTTATTGCATGTGTGGGCCTTTTCATGTCCAAGCAACACTGAATAAGAAAGTTGGAACCTTCTGTCAGTTTTGTGTCAAAAACACAGGAATAATGTTTAACCAGCAACAGACACCTGTGGCTCCTCACACTATTATGTGTTGCATCAGATAGAGCTGCCAGTCACACTTGCCTTTTGCTTATGTGCTTTGAGTAGTTGTGCTGCAGGGTGATGATAACACCATTTATAAATGGCATCCTGCTGCCACAACAGGAGTAACTTCTCTGAAGGTGCCCACTTTCCTTCTCTTTGTGATCTGTACATATAAAATAGGACTAAAAGTGTAACCAGAAGTAGGCAGAGAACAGGAGCTTCTTGGCAGCCTACCTTAAAGAATTGTTCTTTCTGTCAGGAAAATCAAAGGCACCCCTTCTTTTCCATTTAAGAAACCTTTATGTGGCAGCACCCTTGATAAATAACTATTAGAACAGAGTCACTCTCACATGGTTTGAGGTGCTTCCTCATCCTAGATTATCTCCCACCTAGTTTCTTAAATAGGCCAATCCATAGCCCCAAAGCCAGCCAGTACTATAGTAGGCTGAAGCCTGTGACATATGTCCTTGTGATAACTGGAAGCAGGAGAGTTGTCTGCCACAGATACTCCCCCAAATTCAGCAGATGAAAAGTATGATTCTCCTTTCACTTATAAGAGTGAGCATTAGGCTCCCCTAATTTTTTAGCGGCTCCGGTTGGGTTCCCTGATGTTCTGCGTATGGTATTTTGTTGTTCTTCAGTTTCAGACAGAAAGAGACACAACATCTGGCTGGGTTCTATTTCCCAGTGTCAAAGCTCAGGCAGTTGGAACCAATCTGTACAGCAGCACTTGAAGGCACCATGTTGTCCAACTGATTGTAAAATATTACATTTTCTGCAGCACATTGTGTGCTGTGTATAAGGTTGGCTCTCTTGCCCCAGCCCAAAAGAGCAACACATAGGAGTTATGGATGCAATCAGAAAAAACAATCATCTGATTTGTTTTGCCTTGGCTTTGTAAAGCAGACTCCTGGCATAAATGGTAAGAAGAATATTAGTGCGAAGAACTGGCATGACTTGGGCTCAAGACTCACCTCAGGCCAATGACACCAGCAGGAATAAAGCACCATGTATCTTTGAATGTGTAAACCTTTGTCACTGCAGGTTTGAATATGGGTGTTCATCCCTTAAGAACAGCGGAGAAACTCAGCGTTGCATTGGATAGCAGTTAGAAAATGGAAAACATTTCAACAATTGTCATCTTTTGGATAAGCCCTAGCGCATACTAAGCTAGAACCAGTCCAAAGAGAGCAATTCAAGAGAACATAGATCCTGACAAAGCAGCGTGCTGACATTTTACCCAGTAAGATGTGTTTAGCACCCACTTCCACCTCAGCCCAGCTGCCCACACCAGCTGCAAGGTCAGCAGGCATATGGCTCTGCTTGTGTCTTCAAGGGCAGGACTTGTGTTGACACTGATGCAGAGTTACATTGCACCACTTTCCCCAAAAGGGCACCAAGACATTTTTCACCTAGATATGCCCACTGGCTCTGGGCAGTGACTGCCAGGAGCACTCTTATCTACCACCTCTGCTCCAGCTGGTGAAGTGTGTTTGGTCATGGCCTCCATGGAGCCAATACTGTTCCCATAAAGCAAACAGGCCCACCTTACTTCTGAAGAGGACCTGCAGTGATTCCTGAAGCCTAAGAGAAACCTTCTGTCTTGCTTTGTACAGCTGCTCCGAAACAACTCACTAACCATCCGAACCCCAGCTTTATCTCATATGTTGTAGCTATATGGCTTTCATTAGTCATGATCCACACATGGTGTTTAAACAGACGATAATAGATAGGCCAAGCTGAGGTGAATAATTTTTTCCAGGGTTCCTGATGGCTTCATAACTCGGGATCACTGGTGAGCAAAAGGATGTGATGGAATTACAAGAGGCTGTTGATGACATTTGCTAGTAAATAGCAAATTTGCACACAGCTAACTATAAAACCTGTTTATACACTGGAAGTAAATAAGAGGTACACCGTATAAAGAAATGATTGACTTTTTTTCTCTTGCATGCGTTGCGAGAACTGCATTAATATTTTTCATCAACAGATGAAAAACACTGAAACCACACAAAAACCAGCTCATCAGGGCAAAGGCAGCCCTGCAGTTCACAGAGCAGGACAGGTCTGATGTGCTACAGTCAGGAGATGCAATTGCAGCCATGAAGCATTTCTGGGGCTGTTAAACATGTAAAAGATATCTCAGAAAGGTGGAGCAATATGAAAGGAAAGCCTAAACAAAAAGTTGCATAGCGTACCTGCTTGTACTAGCTCAGAACCTTCTGCAGCCAGAACGTTGCTAATAAATAATTATATGTCACCACCTACTGGTAAACCTCTCTGAATGGCACTTGGGTGTTTGTTCTACAGCAGTCATTGAATTGTGCTATTCAGTATTTGTTTCTTGTTTCTATAAAACAAAAATGGTATTTATTTTACGTGCCTATGTATTTTTCTTTTTATTTACATACAAGTATAGCTTTTATGAAAGCTGTCATATTACTAGTTTCTAGGGAAGGGCGACTTGGGTTTGTTCAGATTGTGGGTGTTTTGGAGGCCGTGGATTGCTGTCTGTGCTGATACGCTGGGTAAAAGCACTGAGGTTCCTGAGGCCCAAGGTGAAAACCTGGCTTTTCCGGGGTCACTGTGAATGTTGCCATTGACTTCAACAGAATCAGGGTTTTACTCTTCTCCAGCCATGAGAAGCAGCTATTTTTAGAGAGAAATGATGGCTGTCATCACACAGGATCCTGTACCGAGGGGACAGTCCAGAAACTGAAGATCCTTGTCCAGCACCAGTGTTGACTTGACACAGCCACCATATATCTAGAAACTGTAAAGCATCAGCGATGCTCCAGGCACAGAGGAGAGAATGCTGTACTCTGCCTTCTGCAAAATTTGTGAGTCACCTGGATCCAGGCAAATAGTGTGCTCAGATTTCTTTTTTATTATGATTATTTATTTCTCTGTAGATTGTTTGAATGTAATACGGTAGAGATACAACTCTTTTGTAATCTGATATCTTTGTGATATCTTTGACCCTGTTATTAGGAAGCACTCTGCATATCCAATGCCTTGCATTTGCATTAGGATAATCAACATTGGTGGGCTGTAAAGTTGGACAGGCTTGGGAACTGGGTTTATTTGCCCCATAGCATTTAAATAATAGTATGGACAGATGTTTTCTCTAATGACCAAGTTAATATTTACATATTTTTCTCAGAGTATCCTCTGAATGCGCTCATATATCAAATAACGAACTTTGCTTGCTTACACCATATGAGTTCATTTTCTCTCTGGGATTTTCTTTGTTCTTTTGGAATGTCAATTCAAAATTTAGTCACCTTTCCATCAAAACCTGGAACTTACAATGCCACTATCTTCCCTTTAATATCAAGCATTATAAACTAAATCTTATTAACAAATACCATCGTTTCATTTAAATGAGAGTATTTTAATAATATATTGCATTCTGGCATGACAGATTTCCTTAAAACTGTAGAAAAGGGAACTACTAAACCTGTGGTTACTAGTAACAATTGAGAATATTAAGATTTAAGTAAGTTACTTTTTTCTAGGTATCGCAGAGAAGAAACTGTAAAGAAAGAGAGTCATTATGAAAGCAGAGACAGAAGAGAACTGAGATGGGATCCCAAGCAGGGAAAGGAAATGGATGCAAAATAAACCATGAGGAGTTATTACTGCCCACTCAGTGCAGCAAACTGCATCTTCCTAAACCAATATTTTTTTTTACACTCTGGAGTCAAATCATATCATTTGATAGCGAACAGCAGCTTCTGTATTATCCTATTGCACCTAAAAGCCTAATCGCAAGTACTCAAAATTCTGAACAGGGAGAAATCAAAGCTCGGATGTGATTACAAAAATTATGCAGCTCACTGCTACCAAATAATTATTTGGAGAAAGGTTAGGTAACAAGCCAGTAGAAGATTACTACAGTACAATTGTATGGATGAACATGACAAGCTATTCTGGCCTGCTCCAGCAGATGGAGCAGGGAATGTAACAGCACCTTCTGCCTCGCTTTGCTTTCCTTTGCTTTTCTTATGCTGCTGCTTTTATTTTGTTTTGTTTTGGTTTGGTTTTGTTTTGTTTTATAAAAAAAAAAGAAAAAAGTGTGCCGTCCGGTCTCCCACATACCATTGTAGCTTACTAGTTGCTCTTTTGCAACTTGTTGCATGGATTTATCTGCCTGAGCTAGCCATCCATTAAGTGTAGCTCTTAATTCATCTCTGCTACTTCATCATACTCACAACTCACTTTACATCTCCATTTAGAAGCCATGGAGATTGAGATGTTGGAAAGTCCTGATACATCCAAGTCTATGTCAGCAGTAGCAAGTGGTGTGAGGCAATAGGAGTGGATATTAGAATCAAATGGTGCTGAAGACCTGATGTCCACTCTATCCATATTTTTTTTGTTTTATTCTTCTGTCTTCACACTAGTTCTCTGGCCCAATGGGCTGAATACTCACCAACAGAACAGACTAGGTTTCCTCCTGTATTGCAAAGGTTTACATTTATCTAAAATAAAAAAATGCACTTTGTGAAGTCCAAGCCTGCCTCACCAAATACAAACCAAAGCATTGTAAGAGGGGATATCTGGAAAGTTTGCTTTGCACTCCTGATCCAAAGTAAAATGCTAAAATATGTACGCCCAAGTTTATTTCTACAAACATACATAAGACCTTCCCCCTTTTTACTTACATATCCAAATAAGATACTATTGCACGTGTCTTGCTGGACATCTAAATCTCACGATTGTCAGGGAAAAGATAAAAAGCTGGCCAAGTCAAAGCAAAGACTCCAAATCAGCAAAGAGGCTCAACCACCAAGAAGAAAGCACCAAACCCTTTCACAGATACCTTGGCTGTTGGTTTTGCAGACACCTGAAATGGAGACTGAAGGACAGTAAGAAAGAAGGGTTGTTTTGCTGTTCTCCCCTCCAAGGCAGCCATCTAGATGGAATCAATCCGGTTTTAGCTTGAACAGACTGGAAGACAGGCTTTGGCAACATAGTAGGAGAAGGCAGAGACTGGCTGGCCAGTTTGTAAAGGACAGTGCGGACATGTAAGAAAATATTAAAAACAACCAGTGACACCGGTACTTATTCTGTGAGAAGGATGGCATCTTCAGAACCACCCTGTTGTTTACACATATTTCCATCTTCTCTGTGCCGGTGCTGGTATCCCTATGGTCCTGCAGCTTGGGTTTGTGCCAGTTCAGCAAACCTCGCATTAAGCTGCTGAGAGGTTGGCTATGCGCTCCTTTTGCTCCTGAAGTGATCGCCCTGTGCAGTGGCATTCTCCATCGCTGCAGTATGGAATGAAATCAAAAGGTCCACCACCTTACTGGCAGGATGCCTTTTTGGCTGGGAGCCAGCTTGGGAGCTGTAGTCACAGTGGGGACTCTTCCTTCAGGCTATGGCCACTGCAGATCTAAGGGGAGACAGAGGCTATCAAGGAACCAGTAGTTGGAAACCATGAGGGAGTTCCCCTCGACAGTGATTCCAGTGCTATTGTGGCCACTCTGGGATTGGAGACGTCTCCAGAAGTTTGGGGGAAATGGAGAAGCTGGATTAACAATGCCAGCTGGAAAGGATCCGCAGCCTGGAAATGCTGGGGGCTGCCTGGTGGGCAGAGAGAAGTTATCATCACAGCTTTCCTCAGACATTTTTTTGTTTCAGGATCTTCTATCACTTTTCTCCTAGATCTGTATACAAGCACAGAGATCATTCTCTGAGAGCATCCTTGGTGGACTGCTGCTAGCCTACTGCCTAGGTATGGGAAATTTTCCTAGAACAGCTGTATATAAATGTGTTTTTAATGTAGATCCAAGCTTCATCGGACTGTGCAAAATGCGAAGAACTGGATGAAGCATGGGGCACACAGCTATGCGACTGAGACACATTTTACTCTTCCAAGGGAAAATGCATGTGTCCTTCTACTACTAGAATTACTTGAATATTATATTTTCCCCATCTGTATGTGCTACTTTTTATATTACAGTATTTATTGGAGGATATAAGCAAAGAATTGAAGAGTGAGTGCCTTTCTATGTTGCAGCAGAAATCTGCCAGTCATAGCTTCAATCCTTTTCTGTGATATATTCCTCTTCACAATCATATTTCTATGCAGCCAAAGCTTTTTTTTTTTTTTGATGAAAGGGAACTGTGGCGGTGAACAATGTCTTCATTGTGCAGAAGAAAGGGAAAATAAGGCATGGTGTTGTAATAGTCATAATATGAAAGAGTGAGGCTGCTCAACTGTCCAGATTAGATTAAAAAAAGATGAATATGGGACTATATCAGCAAGCTGTCCAAAGTGCAGCCCGCTAGCTTTGCATGTGAATCAGCTTTCTGGCCTGAGAAAATTGAATTGCAACTGAATGCAGATGGCTAATTTGAAAAACTATCTACCTGTGCTGATGTTTTACAAGTAATTCTGATTTTCCACTATCAGAATTACTGTAAAATTGCATTTTACCCATTTCTTTCTATATGTTTTTATACTATTTTTTAACTTAAATAAGCAAAGACCAGAGATCTACCTCTTGTGGCTTTGCTTTGCAGATGAAAAGACTTAAACCACAAGTAGAAAGACAAAAAATGAAAAAAGAAATACACAGAAAGAACATGGTAATGTAGGAAGAAAAAACTCATGGATGAGGGATGACAGGTAGATGTTACAGAGAACAGCAGCTGAGGAAGATAAAGACAAAACACAAGGTAAAAGACAGAAGGTAAAAGACAGAAACACTGAAACAGCTGAAAAGTTTACAAATGGGAACAAATTATTGCTTTTCTTAACAAATTGACAAATATTGCTGCTCCTGTAGCAATATGACTCAAGACCCTGATCTTATAAGTTAAATAGGTTTGGCGTAGTCAGAAATGCGGTGGCAGACTTCCAAAAAAACCACTCCTGAGCTATGGAAAGCATTTCACTTGCTGAGTCAGTGCAGAGACAGCTCCCCAGAAAAGCAAAGGAACTGTGCCAACACCAATACGTGCCTTTGGATGAGCTGCCTTCTGATCGCTCGTGGCAATTCAAGTTCCCATGACAGTCTCCCCCAGAATTTTCAGGTTGGTCTAAAGACTTCCAGTGGTGACAGACATGAAAGGGAAATTCTAATTATAACTACTTAGCTGTGGTAATTTGTGACCAAGGAATGATCTGGCATGGAGGGCAAGGAGGCTCAACTGCAAGAAGGAGTTAAACTATCTGGAAGCAGAAATGCTAGAGACAGAACAGACTCCTTGCAAGGGAGTGAGTTTCCCCTGGTGATGAGATAAGCAACAGCCTCAGCATGGTCCTGTTGCCATCCCGGAATGGGGAGTGCTCAGGGGCCGCCTTTGAGCAGCAGGGCTGGGCTGAGGAATGGACCCACGGTGTGGCTGAGGTGCCCCATGCAACCGCTTTCAGGACTGGTGCTGGTGCAAGTGAATATAAGGAAACTGCTTGTGACACATCTTTGCAGACTCCACATAGAACCACATATTGCGGTGGGACTCTCCCCAATGCATAGTTCATTAAATTTTTCTTTTATAATTAAGCACAAAGGTGTGTTTAATTTGCCTCAAGGGGTACCATAAAAATTCTCCAGCAGACGCCACTAGTGAGCCTTGCTGAAGTGGTTGACATCGCTGTGAGCCCCAGCCCTCCTTCGCCTCTTCTGCCAGAGGTCACAGCCCCCAGTAGCCAGAGCAGCACAAGAGAGGTGTCCACCTCTGTCCCACCACCCCAGCCCACAGGCTGGTGTCTGCTCAAATTTATCCTCAGTGGCATTTTAAGACAAAGTGCCAGGCTCCAATCGAGGCATCGGAGCTCACGTTTCCTTGTGCCACTCTTGCCGTAAGCACTTGTGCCCTGTGTTCACAAAGTGCAAAGGAGAGGTGGCTGGGGTGCCCTCCTTGACCGTACTCTTAATGATCTCAGTGGAGCTTCTTGGGCAGTGACAGTCAGGCCCATCTAAATTCCTGCTGCATTTTTACTTTCAGCTGACTCCAGTACATCACTGTGACCCACTAAAGGCAGAACACAGAGGTATGCTCCACCAGGCTATTTTATTTACATATTTTGAAGGCAGAGGGATCTGTCTGTACTCCTCTAGTCCGGGTTCATGCTTCATCTAGACCATAGATTGTCACCTAAATCAGAGACCACAACCTCGGCCTGAACCAGACCACATCTAAAGTGAATGTATAAAATTTTGTTTTAGAGACACTGGGAGAAAGGAAAAAACATTGAATCCCTGGGGAAGCAGTTAAAGAGTAAAAATTACCATTACTGTGAAATATATGCCTTATTTCTACTATGCCTACCTTCCGTTTCTAGTCTTTACAACATGAAAACAAAGAATGTAGACTTTTAGACACTGAAATGTGTACGTCAGAGATAGGAAAGGGCTGTTCAGGCTATTTAAATCCTTTCCAGCGAAGTCCCACTTGTGGATTAGGCACAGGAAGAGCACAGTCACCCCTCCCGCCTGCCCTCGTGAAGCTCAAATCCACCCCTTCCTCGTCTCTCTCTCCTGTCTCCTCTCTCCTAGAACTGACTCAGGGTCGTGCATGAAGGAGCCTGTTGTCTGCAGGACCTCTGCTTCATCTGTTGGAAAGGTTGGAAGGTGTCTAATGAATGAGGAGGAGAGAGGAACACCTTACTGTGAACACCCTGGACCGGCAGGCTGCAGAGTTGGATGCTGTTCCCACCTCTGCCGCAAAGCTCTCCTGCAGTCACAAACAAGACCTCTCACCCGGCTCTCAACAAGCGGTTTCTGTGTTTTCCTCATTTTCCAGTTGCCCCACAGAGGCCCTAGAGACTAATTTGCAGAAGTGTTGGGCGCATGCAACCATGAGTGAAGTCAGGAAGGTGGTGATTTAACAAAAAATCTTCTGTATTCTTACGAACATGAAACGCAAGTTTGTAGAACTGAGAGCTCAGAATAATGCATTATGAGCATATCCCAGTTAAGTGCCTGAATTCCCTGCCTGTATCCTGGGAATTATGATAGAAAATAAATCAGCGATTGTTTGCACAGCACTTGGACACTAGAGTGTTACTTAGAAAAGACGGTGACAACATTAGTATTTCCATCTTTAGAGCAGAGTTTGAATAGCAGACAGGAAATCAGGCATGAAACTGCCAACTGAACAGTGGAAAATTATACACTCACTGAGCACCATCCACCCTGTGGGCTGAGGAGGGGACAATGAAAGCAATACGTTATGTTGTCCTTAAAAGATGGGATTAAACATACATGAACAGGGAGTCAGAAGCAAAGTGACCCAGGCAATTTTAATTCCAGCAGTTTCTAATGTTAACTGCCTTACTGGAGTGAAGCTTCTGTAATGGAATTTCTTCTGTATAACAGGGTTTTATGCTGAAGTTCTTGTTTCTATATGCAAACTCCAAAAATTCTTGTTAACCAGGTCTAGAGGTGCTCAGTGCAATGCAGCAGTTACTTAAGCTGGTTTGGGGCGGGTTTGTTCTAGAAATACCAACAATACGTCAGGACACTCCTTGCATGCACCTGACTTAGAGCAGGACCTGTTAACTCCCTCATAGCTACCTCAGGCACAGAATTGCTTTAATACAACTGTTCTACTTCCAGCATGGACAGGGTGCTATCTTGCAGAGTTTGTACATGTTTTGAGTGACCATTGATAACGTCTCCTTGTTGCAAGGGTGGAGAGCTTCCTAATGAACAAAAGCTCGATTTGTTTCCAGTTTCAAAGGAGATGTGAATTTTTGGGTAATGACGGTGTATTATTTTATTAAGATTTTTGCAACTGCTGAGACTGATACCAATCAGTAGGTGGTTTCTATTATTCTTTGAAAGTTGGCACAAGATTAGTAAAAAACCCCAAAATAGTATATTGACAATGGAAAATTGCCATGGGTGTTCTAATTTAAACAAGCAAAATCTGATAACTTGGCCATTTGTTCCACCTCTCTCAAACAATAGATAATCTTTTTGCAAATACCTCGGGAACTAATCAAGAGCCATTTGTTTGGGTGATTGACCTCCGACTCCTTAGAACTCCCCAATCTCAGTGAAGTTCTTAGTAAGGTACAGCTGGGCCCTTCTGCTGCCCCCACTCTGAACTCAGGGGCACAGAATTATCTCCCTTGTCTCAGGTCCTCAGTTTATACCACAGAGGCACTGAGGCGTGTGCCATCCCCTTCCAAGTTTTGGTTTCCCTGGGAAGGAAACTTAGTCCTGTGGATTAGACTGGAAGAGTAGCTGGAATTGCCTTTGGTCTGTGTGTTCAAAGGACGAGGGCCCTGAGACATGCCAAACTGCACTGGTTGCATGGTTAGACATAGCCATTTTCTAGCAATTATCTTTCTCTTTTACTATGTTTTGTTCCTACATTTAAACGAACAGTAAATTTGAGAAGCTTTTCAGTACAACAAGGTTAGTTTTGTCTCTCCAAAAGCTGTTTTTAGCAAGGATACGTCCTCATATTGCTCTTCAAAATATTTATTGAAATTGTTTCATTATATGTTTGGAGATTAAGATGATAAGACTCAATTTTTTCACTAAGGTGGATGTCCTCCAGGTGGACGTGGTGCCAGAGCTACTGCCTGTAACCTGGACTTTGCTTGTTCTTAGATTACATATTGTTAATAGTGCACACAGTGTATGCCCAGCAAGTAATAGACTATATGAAGCCACTTTCTTTATGATGATGTCTTAGCAAAAATGAACTTCCATTACAGTCTCGTGTGTAAAATCAGAAAGTGTGCATTGACAGTGCAGGTCTGACATCCACCGACAAACGCTGCTACCTTGATGGCAAGCTGTCTCAAAAGACTATGACAAGATAAAGTAATGCAGAAATAGCAAATAACAACCTAGCTTTCTGGAAAAAAGAGCTGCGTCTTCATGATGAGAGGGGCATTCAACATGAAACCAAAAGCAAAACATTCCCCTTCAGCTGTCAGCACCAGCGTCCAGCAGAATTGCACCACCTGGACAACTGTCAATCACACACCTACAATTTCCATGCTATATTGGCACTACAGTGGTCTTGATTCTCCAGGGTGGGTACAGGGCTTCACCGCACTGAGCTTGTTGCAGGATGAAGAGTTACACCCTTGTTCTGAGCATGCAAAGTTTTAAACCTTTCGCTACACTTAGGTTAACAATCACTTTTGGCTACGCAGAAAATTTAACACTACAAAAGCAGTAATCATCTGCTGTTATTAAACCAGAGCTCGATTCCCTCCTTCCCTCCTGGCCCAGAAGGCACCTAACACAGGGTGTTTGTGAACTTATACCCTAAATCCAAAGTTGCACTTCATATATATTTAATGATCTGTAGTTGCATGACTCAGTGGTCATTGGATATAGAAAAAGCCTTCTGAGCAGCCAGAGAGAGGCTGTACCTCTGTATTCAGCACTGCTGCGGCTGCTACCCCAATCCCACACACCCCTGCGGTGCTCACCAAAGATGCTGGCAACTGGACAGGATCAAGATACTTACGAGGATTGGAAAATACACATTGCAACAACATCTCTGTTTAGCTTAACTAAGGTTATAATTGCACAGGCAGCTCAAACGATGAAACACCTGTTAGTGCCAAAAGGAAGGGAATCACCCTTCCCTCTTATTCCCAGTTCTTCCTCCTCCTTCCTCCTGTTCGCAGCCACACCCTCCCTTCCCTTGCTGCGACTGGCTCTGGTGCTTGTGAGATCCTTCCCTCGCTGGTTTGGCTCACTAACCCAGCAGAAAAACATTCATGTTTTTTGGTGGGTTTGATTTCTGCTGGGCCAGTGAGTTAAGCTGTCCCACAGAAGAGCCTAACAACTGCTGGGACTGGCTGAGGACAAGAGAAAAAGACTGGAGGTAGGAGCAGACCTCCTTCCTCAGTGCCGGTCAACTGTTAAACTCTTTTATTGAACATTCTGGTTTCTTAGCTGAAGAGAAGCTTCAAGGTGCTCAGCACATTTAATTATCTATATGATGAACAAGATTTGACAGCAGGCAGTCTAGCGCAGAAGGGTTTTACAGACTGAAAATTGATGCTAGAGGAGGTCATGCTATAAATAAGGCAAATGTGGAATAATGATGGTAATTAAGTATGGAAGCCTCTTTGCCAGCTTGTTGCGGGACTTCCCTGTCACTGTATAGTTTACCTCACGGTTTCTCCAGGGGATGTGCTCTGCCTCAGGTGGTGACGCATCACCCCGGCTCTCGCGTGTCGCAACTCACCAACGCCTGGCCGGGAAACACGCAAAACAAAGCCGATACCAAACTGTAGCAGAGCGTGCTTTATTATGGGGCGGGGGNTTCCTTCATGAAGACGGCAGCTGGGAACCGATAAAGGCAAATGACTGATGAAAAGGCAGTGCCAAGAGGAAGCGTGCCAGTGGCGAGCCATCCCGTGAGGAAGGCGAGCGACCAGAGGGGAGCGTCGCCGGCCGCGGCGGAGAGCTGAGCCACCGCCGCCCGGCTCCCCGCCCCTCCGCCCCATA
>WEKW01006816.1:365484-384589 GCA_013389905.1 Sula dactylatra
CGCCGGGGAGCCATGTCGCGCTCCGGCCGTGGGGCGGCCGCTGCCGGGCGAGAGGCGCTGCCTCCCTGAGGGGTCCCTCCGGCCGCGGCCAGAGGAGACAGCGAGTAAATAAGCGCCTGTGTGGTGCCTGTGACGCCGTCGTCCCGCGGTGTTGGGTCTGGGGGCGCCTTCTGTCCTCTCGTTCGGGTCCCGGGGCCGTTGCGTAAGGGCCGTGCTTCTCGGCCGGCTCCTGTGAGGAGGCTCGGGCGGTCGTAATGCTTTCTTTTTAGACCGGCTAAATGCTGCTGCTGGGCTGGAATGGACGTGACGTGCTTTTCTTTCGGGCAAGCGAGCCCCGCTTCAGGTCTGAAATGGAGGCAGCAGATTTCAGAGCTAAACGCTTAATGAGAGCAATGGCTCAGGGGCTAATTAGATATGTATCAGAAGGGGAACACTGAGTTATTAGCGGAGAACACATCTGGCAAAACAGTTGCTCAGTTCCTGATGTCTCGGCCTGACCTCCAGGAAGTTTTGTCCTGGATCTGCTTTAAAGATGAATTTCTGGGTTGATAGGTTTCCAACTCTTTGGGGAGTGGAAACCAATGTTTCAGTATAGGTGCTGGCTTTGTGGCCTCTCCATGGGCCACAGGCAGAAAACACCTGTGGGTGGCTGTTTTGGTTTGTTTTTTCCCCCCCTCTCCCCCGCTGTTGGCTGCTGCTGCTTTCAGAGACAGCAGTTCCTACAGGCTGGCCAGGCTTGGGGTTGAGCTGGATCCCGCGCTGCCTTCAGCTCTGCGGCTCCTGACCTGGAGAGCGTATCGCGAAGCCCATCTCCTCCCGGCCATGCCACCGAGGGCAGTTCGGGATCGCTCCCACCTGCGAGAGTTCCTGCTGGCAGCCCCGGCGTGTCACGAGTGCTGCCTTTCCACGGGTCTCTGGCCAGTGGCATGGCAGTTCTGTTTGGCAAAGAGGATCTGCTTAGTGGGATGTGCTGACACGTGCCGGAGGTTGGACTTCCCAGTCCAGGGTACTGAGAAGCAGGGAGAGGTCTTCACCACCGGGTTTTGTGGGTGACTAGCTGAGTTAATGGCTGTCCCTCCTGCCCCTTGCTCTTCCTTTGGTTTTCACTTCTGCTTTCCTAAACACTTGTGTACCTTGCAAGACATAGGAATACGGAAATGATCAAGGAAAACTGTTCTGGTGTCATTGTAGGTTTCTGAGAGAGAAAGGGAGGCTATAATGACTCACATTTTTTGGTAGCCAGTCCCCGGTGCCTAAAGCCGTTACGATGCCTGCTGAAAGTCTTGTTTATACTGTGAGTAATATTGCACAGAAGTCGTGAACAAGTTCTTGCTGTGATTACTGGTGGTCTCTTACAGTGACCTTTTAATAACAATTGCTAGATTTTAAACTAAATACAGTATTTTTGCAGATCTTGCTTTACCTATTGAGGATTGCTTGCTACAACTGCCTGTGCAGAAATTGAAAATGCCATATGCGAAGTTAAGATCTTGCTGAATGCAGTAACAGTGGTGACAGTTATTCTGGCTATTTAGTTGGAAAACCAAAAATAGTAACTGGTGAGATTACAATGAGGGAGCCAGTCTGGCAGCTCCTTGGTAGCGGAGACAAGTGCTTGGGTTTGTGAGCCCTCAGATGGGGAGAAGAAGTGGCCAGGGGTTTGTAAAGTGGCAGGATGAGCAGCTGGGGTGTTGTCTTATGCGATCTGACAACTAATATATGTTTAGCTTTGCTAACACTTCCCTACAAAAAGCACTGTGCTCCTCTTTGTAAACTAAAGGAAAGTTGAGGTTGCCTGTCAGTAACAAATGTCACCAGTAATCACGTGTAGAGTGAGACTGGTCTGTGGAGGGGAACTGAAGCTGGCCGAGGTGTAAACACACTGGGGTTTGCGGCATGGAAGTTGGTCACTGGGACTGGGGACCCAGCAGACCCTGTGCTAGGCAGATGTTAGAGCTTGCCATCTGCAAAATGCTGCTCCTGTGCCCCTCGTCACCCTGAAACGGGGTGACTCCTTTGGGAATGCACCATCCTTGGCCTGCCCTCTTTTCCTGCCTGCGCACTGCCGGGGGTGTGCTGGCTTTGAATGTGTGCCAGTGCTTGGAAAGGCACCTGAATGTATTAGGGCAGCTGTAATGTAGATGTTGAGACTGAAGCTGCGTGTGACTTGGCTGGTGTTAGCAGCAGAATGCAACATCCGGGCACCGCTTACCTGAGAGAGGGGTTTGCTGGGCTTGGGCTTGTATTTGCTATTACCTGTTTTGAATGAGCACTTGATTGTTTCAAGTCAATGCTGGATTAAAACAGAACTATAGACTGGTTTTAAATGTGCACGTTTAACTTACAAAGCTTCCAGGCTCCAACTATGTTTGGTTTAGTTGCAACAATTAGTCAGTGGCGATTAATTATTACAACATAACTGGCCACATGTTCACAGTTTCGATCTGTCACGTTTAGAGCACACTTTTTAAAGTTTTAATTGTAGTCTGACATGATACTGGAGCTGTCAGGCACTCTGCTGAACAAGTAGAAAAGCTGTTGATGACCTTAGTGTAATATGAAGAGACATCTATTGTGTTACTGCAATATCGCATTAGGCATCAATGTGTGTGGGTTTTTTTGTGTGTTTTTTTTTTTTTTTTTTTAAAATCCAACTTAATATCTGCATGTAGAGAAGCAGTAGCTCAACGATTTGTGAGGGGTCACTTTTAGTCTGGAATTATTGCTAAGTTGTTACAGTAATAAGGACCTCTAAACTACTCTTTGGATGAGAAACGAATCCTCAAACTGAAAGCTTTTAACAGGGCTGCCTCATTAACTGTGTTCTGAGTGCCTTGTGTAACTTCCAAAACTGTACTGCATTTTGTTGTCTTCTGTTTCTGTCCCTGTTCCCCTGCCTCATTAAAATGTTCCCACAAGTTGGTGTGAAATGTTTTATTACGATTTTGAGAAGTTCAGCTGACCTCAGTGAGAATGTGAGTGAAGGAGCTCCGGAAATGAGATTTCCTGAAGCCTCAGCCCAGCTGTATCGGAGCTGGGTGTCAGTGTGGTGCCTTTAGAGGATCATGTGAAGTGAGGTTTTTTGTTTTGCTTGCTTTCTTTTCCTTGGCTTTTTTGTTTTATTACTTCCTGATAAGTTGTCACAGGGCTCTCCCAACATCATATGAGAGCCAGTCTGAAGCCTCTGTGTTTTGAAACTCACCACTGACTGAATCTGGCTGCTTTATGGTCTCTTGCTGCAATTAATGTGTTGCAAATGGACATGGGAAGCCACTTCTCTTTAGTGGCTTCTTACTGGAACATCAGAACTGATGAAAGTCTTTAGATACTTCAGATAACAGAGTGAAAGCTTCTGCAGTTGTGTATAAAATACTGTCCCAGTTGGGAGGAGGAGTAGGAGGAAGGTGATTAGATTTTTCCTTTTAACCCTCATCATCACTGTACCCTGGCCTCCTAAAGTATGTCTTTGCAGTACTTCTTGTGAAATGGTTTTCTCTGTATAGGCTTTCTCATTGTTGAGACCTGAACTTTGACAAAGCCAAGTGTATTAAATAAAGCCGATTGCGCAAAGGCTATTATTGATAATAGATTAAATGGGTAGTCTTAATGGAATTTAACTGCAGTGCCAGGTATCCGTAGTGCTAAGACTTTCAGGTCACAGATCAGTTATTTAATGCTTTATGTCTGTTTTTGTTTTTTCCTCTCTTTTTTTTTAATTTGTAATCCTAAGTAAATATCTCTAACAGTTAATCCTGTTGTTTGTTTGCTTCCCCCCCCCCCTTTTTTTTGTCTTTCCTCTACCCAGTGAGACTGCATCAAAATGTCTCTCTATCCTTCCTTGGAAGATCTGAAGGTGGACAAAGTTATTCAGGTATGGTGGGCTTTAATAAGATGAGCTTTGATGATGATAATACATCTGATGATATTTAATCCAGGGAAGGGGGGAGACTTTTATAGTAGGTGAGAGTTTGTTTCACCGTCGCACTCTAAAAGGGGAAAAACAAACTGTTTACTTTGCAGCTTGATTATAATATGATTAATACTTATTACCCACTGTTGGGTAGATTTATTTTGTTTTATATTCACTTACAGTCATTTGTCTTTAATGTGTTGATATGTTTGGTTTTATTTGAAGTATAGATACTTGGTCTTAAGTAGGCAAACATAGTCAGTCTTGTCCCATATTTCAGCTCTGATGTGTTGAATAGGTATTGACTGAACTAATCAACCTGCTGTGTCTCGTTCCTGGTGTCCAGACCTGTGGCAGAAACGTTTCATGGTCAGCTGGGCACAAAAAAGAGCACTGGCTCTCTTAACGTCATCTGGAATAACAGATTTGTCCTCTAGCTATTTCATGGTAGTGACCAGTTCTCTCAATACTTCTAAGATTATCACACTTGTGTAAAGCCCTTTCTGTGTAAGAATACTGGTAGCTTTATTATTAGAGAAGATGAGGATGAAAAAATATCTGTGAAACCAAATAATGAAAAACATTTTAATGGATAAAAGCTCCATGAGAAATTTGACATGAATGTATTTTACAGGGAGTTTCCTCAGCATTTTACCTAGCTTCCATTTTTCTTTCCTAAACTTAAACTGGATTCCCTCCCAGTTTAAACAACAGCAAGCAGTTATACTGCATTTTAAGGTGGCTGCTACTTCTGTCCTTGTCCTTCTCATTGGGAAGCAATCAAGCAAACTGCACAGAACAGCTTATTAACTCTCCTGTGCTGTCCCAAAGTGGAGTTCCTCAGTCTCACCTTTGTTTGTATGTGTGGGGTGGGGCTCCTGAAGTTGTGAGCATTGTGTTGGGATTTCTTCTTGTGTCTGCCCACCCTATTCTTCTTATCTTACCAGAGTCCTTTATCTACAGTCAGATAATGCTGAACTGGGGGGTGGGGGGGAAATAGCCTGGAGCCAAGAATGCGCTCCTTCAGCCGTATAAAGACCAACTGCTAGAGTTTATATATTACAATTAAAAATATTAAATGTGGTCTTTCTACTGCTTAACTTCTGTGACCACTGAATGAAGCAGTGAGGAAATGTAAGTGGGATATCTCTGTGCTGAGTCCTGTAAACCTTGAACCATAGATATATGTTCTGTCATTTCATAGAGCAGGGACTTTTCTTGTATGTTGTCGTCTTGCCCATATGCTCAGCAGCATTTATGAACTTGAGCAGGGTGCCCTGTTTGCGTGACTACACCTGTAGTCTATCATGGTGTTTCACAGACAAATAAGAGTAAATCCTATAGAGGTTTCTGTAGGGGGCATAACAAAATTGATCTGTTAAGCTAGTTTAATTGTTGGCGACACTGTAATCTGAAAGGTCAGTTTTCTACAAATCAGTTCCTGCAGGACAGATGCTTGCTGTCATACTTAAAGATGCCTGTCCACTCCCAAGTTTAAATGAGGATTTCACAAAGTTCTACCACTTGTTAAGTGGGATGTTAAGCAAGATGGCCTGTGAGAAAATTCATGTGGGGGTGGGAGAGAAGGGAGGTAGAGACAAGAGCATTCGGTTACAGATCCCCAGTGTAGAGGCTGGGGTGTTATTGCCATCATCAGTGGGGAAAATTGCCCTTCAGCAGTTACGTGATGACATCTCACTCCTCCTGACCATAGCAGGAACTAGGAGGGTAATGGGCTGTCTACTGAGTATAGCTGGGAGAGAGGGGAAGTAAATACTGTTGTTGCTAAATACCATTATTTCAAGAGTAAGCCATTCCGTGTTCACTGATATTTTTGGTAGCAAAGGCTAAATTATTTGCCTCTCGCAAAAAGTGCATTATAAA
Source organism: Sula dactylatra (assembly GCA_013389905.1). Lineage (NCBI taxonomy): Eukaryota > Metazoa > Chordata > Aves > Suliformes > Sulidae > Sula > Sula dactylatra. The sequence continues at coordinate 371,279 of WEKW01006816.1, forward strand.
AACACTGTCTTTTTAAATATGTCTGAGAGCACTCTTAGGAGAAAGGGGACAGAGTACTGAAAGACAAAGTCTCTGTATCTACAACAAGTGGTTGAGATTAAAATGACTGCTGGTTAAAACAGGCTTATTGCAATAAATATTCTAACCTGTTCTTTTTGTCCAGCTTTTGAGTTGGTGGCCGTTCTTCTAAATGCATCTGATATTGATAAATAATGAGTCATTCTTGCTCTGAAACTTTTTTCTAAAAACAGCTTCCTGGAGAGTACAGGACTACGAAGTCTTCTATTTTTAAGCATGATTTCCTTAAAAACATTAAGTAATTTGACCATCATGTTGTGTTAGATGATTTATGTGTCCTGTTCAGCATAACGTTTCACTATGTATTTAGTAATTTCCCCCCCACCACCTTTGACGTTCAACCTCAGGAAGGCTATTGGGATAGCTATTTCCACCACACTTAACAGGCTTCTGTAAAGTAGTGTTTTTCACTGGTTGTGATTACACAAGGCCAGAATAGTAGTAGCTGAGGTATTGAGAAGGAAGGAAACCGGCTTACTTTAATACAGTCTCTTATATTTGTGAGTTAGTAAGCAGTATAGAAACTAAGCTTAGTGCGTTCACTGCAGTGGCAACTTCCGTAGAAAAATCATCTTAGAAGGTCCATTTATTTCAGAAGGTTATTAAATTAGTAGCATTGGACTGTGTGTAACTTAAGTTGTAACCTTTAAGGGCCTGTGGCAGAACTCATGCATAATGTCTGTAAATGATGAAGAGAAAAATAGCTGCTATCCAGCTGAAAAAAGTAATCATAAAACACTTAGCCAAAGATCATACCTTAAAACTTAGCCTTAAAGCTTTTTCAGCCAAGTTTAATATGTCTTTTAAGGAGACCTTATGCTCTCTAACTTGCTTAATGACAAAACCAGAACAGATTGACAGTAAGGCCTTTCTGCATTATTACTGTAGCCTCACCTCTGAGGAAGATACAAGTTGATCTACCGAAGTAGTTTGATACTACTACAGCATATTGTATTGAAGAAAAAGATTTACCTCAGAGCTTCAAGATGAATATTAACTAGCATGTACAAGAAAAAACAAAATACTTAGTCTCCTGGCTGCATAATAAAGATTTCATAGATTTTTCTTGTACAAGATAATGTATGTGAGTTTCTTTGGTTTTAGGCTCAGACTGCCTTTTCTTCAAATCCAGCTAATCCAGCAATCTTGTCTGAAGCTTCTGCTCCTGTTCCTCATGATGGAGGTAAGCTCATGTACTCTATAGTATCCGACTGTTGTGAAAAGCAGTTATGAAAGCCTAAAGTTACAGTACAGTCAAAACCACCTATAAATATGTAATCCTATTTACTAAGGGTGAGACCATGCCTTTTTGGAAAGGCCAACCCTTCCCCCCTCCACTTGCCCAAACCTCCTTGGTAGAGGTGCTATAGGAGTAAAAAAACCCAGTGTTTGCCTATAAAAGGAAGTTGTGGCAAACACTAACCCTTCTCCTAACTTTTTGAAACCTTTTCCCAGTGGCCTAACGTAACAAGATGTGCTGTTGGTGCCATGTGAGCTCTTTTTAACTCTTACCTCAAACTTAGTTGTCCTTACTTACTAAGTGTGTTTTTCTTTTTTAAGCTTTAGAGAGCAGCATGAGTCTGGGTGCCTTTCCTCTCTGTAAGAGCTCGCTTGGGAACAAACACATATGCATCTCTGTCAATAGAGAAGTGCCGAGGAAGGTAGAATTTAATCTTGTCAGGCTATCAATGTAAAGCTTCCAGCAGATTTTTGGGATCAAATGTCTAGTGGGAAATCCATCAGACCTAAAGCCGAATGATTTTTACCTATTTCTCCTCCCTTTCTCCCATGCACGTGTACATCCATGAAGGTGCACAGGTGTTGTCTCAGTTCTCGCTAGCCTAGAGCTCTGTTACACTTGGTTTAAGGCCTAAAACCTCTAACCAGCATGACCAGCAGCAGTGCTGGAACAGCTGTCAAGAATGCTGGTGGATCGGATATTAGAGCTTGGTGGAAGTAACTTTGTCTCCAGTTGTCCTCTTGGCACTGGCGTGTCTAAGATGACTTTAAGGCAGGAGTTTGTGTAGCTCACCAGAGCACTGCCTCTCATAGATCCTTTCTGGAATAGCTACTTACCTGGCCTAACATCACAGACCAGATTTAGGTTTGCTTCAGCAGTTCCTTCTTGGCAGCATTCTTTCTGCTGTCCAAAGTTTGAATTCTCCTGCAATTTTTGTGTGCGCTGGCTGAATGACATAATTTTGACATTGCTCAGGAGCAGTGTGTGGCTGAAGAGTGATTAATTGCCCAATATATCCCAAAGGAAGGGAGGCCTATACTGTCTATAGGGTGTACCAAACCTGCTTGGAATACCTCTGTCCTGACAGAGGCAGGAGAATATAGAACGTCAAGAGCTTTTGGATGTTTTCTGCTATTTGGAGGTGTCTGTGTGTTGAATGAGAATGTTGAATGAGAATGTAATACAGCCAGCAAAGATGTATCCTGTGTTGTGGTCTTCGATGAAGATCAAAAGAGAAAAATCGAGTAGCTGCAGAAGTCGTGTGCAGTGTTAATTGTGTATAATCCTAGGGTCTTGAAAACGCAAGCAAAAATAGAAGAAATATTCATTAAAAGCTTATTAATGAATATTGGTGAAACTACAAGCTGATAGATCAATCTGGAAAGATTAGACAGCTGTCTTGTGAAGCAGCATGCAAACATGACCACTGAAAGTATTAGAAGTAAAAAATTCTCTTTGTGCTGGAATTCTCCTTGCAATGACCTTTATTCCTTCCCAGAAAACTTACTTTCCATTTCTGGTCAAATGTGGATTCTTGTAACAGCTGGTTTTATACATGTACCCATAAATGAACACGAGAAACCTGAGCTTTGTGAACTGGGGAGCCTGCTTCCTTCCAAGGCTGTCCCTTGCAGCACCTTGCTCTCCAAGCGGCCTTTCTTCTCCTCACTGATTTGGTGAGAAAGGCGGGTGGACTCCTAAGAGTTCTTGTGACTGCTGCTTGTTAAATGGCACCAGTTAATTATCTGTGGAATGTCAAGAGCAATATCAAGCTTATTTCCAGAATGGTTTGACTCGAGGTCTGACAAGTCTGTCAGTCTAACTTCCTTTCCTCCCACCCCCTGCACCCTGCTCTTCTGGGGTGTAGAGGAATCTCCTGCTGGATATTTTAAGGGCCATGTTTGCTTTGTCTTGTTGAGAGAAGCATGTCTAAAATAACTTCATTTTGAAGCTATGAGAAAATGACAGCTGCTTTCTTATGAAAACTATTAAAGCAGGCTGCATTCTGGACCTTACAGCCAGGAGGCTGTCTTCTGCAGAAACTTTGCCATGCCCAAGATCTGGAATGTCCTTGGCATGGGTGCCTCTTGCGAGTGTTGTCTTGTACTTGGAGGAAGGTCACTCTGTGTGTTTGTGTGTCTCCGTGTGTTTTCTCTCCAGCATGCACAGTTTGGGGATGGGAGGGAGAGCGGTTCCCCAGTAATTGCCCAGAAGCTTTGGAGCAAGGGCATGGCTTCGTGGACTACAGGACAACGTTGTTTTTGGAACTTATCACTGTGTCTAATGTTTGTGCTGTAAAGGATGAATGAAGAAACTGAAACTAAAAGTTCTCTGTATGCTCTTTATCTCAGACATGCTGCTTGTCTGCTTACTATCGTAAGCTGGGCTAGAATAACAGTCCTGATTCAAGTGGGTCTTCCATCGTAATTTTCAAATTAAGCAGAAGATTTGTTGAAGTAATTGTGCATATGAAAGCAGTAACTGCTGTTTGTGTTAAGCCAACAATTGTATTGATGGGTTTTTTGTTTGTTTTTTCTCCTATAGGCTTATACCCCAGACTGTATCCAGAACTTTCTCAGTATATGGGCCTGAGCCTCAGTGAGGAAGAGGTGCAGAGAAACTTACCAGTGGCAGCAGCTGCTCAGCCACAGGGTGTAGGTACCAGTCAAGCATGTTTGAGAAAGCAAAAGTATAAAGACTGTATATCTAGCATTCTAGAGAGTAGACTACTATTTGTGTTAAGTACAACACTTGACCGATAAATGAATTGTTTTATGTAACAGTGCCTATTGTAATCTGGTCTTAACTGAGCAGTGTATTTCCAGTGTTGGGGGGGGTGGGGGGGAAGAGCTGGTGTGACTTCATTGTGTGTTTTTGTTTTTATTTAATATCACTTCATATAAACTTATGTATAGCAATTTTAAAAAGTTGCAACTAAGTTGTCTGGCTATTTTGTTTTAATCAGCAACTGGTAACACGACCTTCTACTAATTACATGGTAGCTCCAGTGACTGGAAATGATATTGGAATTCGCAGAGCAGAAATTAAGCAAGGCATCCGCGAAGCAATTTTATGTAAAGATCAAGATGGCAAAATTGGACTTCGCCTTAAGTCTGTTGACAATGTAAGTATAGAAGCTTGCTTTTGCCTATAGAGATCTTACTGCTGGATTAAGTTAGTAGTGAAGTTAGTGTATGGTCACAAAACTGTCTTCTGTATGATGCTTGTCTATCCATTATCAGAATTTTAAAATCCATCATTAGATCAGTAACTAGATATCCAGCTGTCTAGGCTAGGATCTAAATTTACAGTGGCAATCTACTTCCATGTGTGTTACAACACCTGGAAAATACTTTTTTTTTTCCATTTTAGAGCATGAACTTGTCGTTACAGAGCTGATGTGATACGTGTTAGTAGTTCAAGACATCTTGTCTCTATCTTTGTGGCAACACTGGGCAGTACTTAAAGCTCAGTATGCAGAGAACTGCCCATGGCTTAGAAGTAGCTCTTTTAGAGATTCTTGCAGTGTGCTGCTGGTAGAGGAAAGTAAGGATAGTGAGGGTGTCATCTTACCTCTATGGAAAGAGCAATTTCAGAGTAGGCCTTTTTGAGTTTCCCTTAACATGAATATAGCTGCAAGAAGATCCTTAAACCTGCTCTGGAGTTTCTCTGTTTCAGTACCTTTTGATTCTCAACATGGAAAATGCTGTTCTGTTTGTTATTTCTCTCTCTGAGCATGGCCATTTAATCTGAATGTGTGTGTAGGTTTTTTTTTTAAATTGTACTCAAGGTTTCATGTAGGGTGGAAGTGCTTTTTGTCGTTCTCCTAACCCAGGAAACGCTGGCGTTTTCTTAGATTAGGATGTTTTTTTTTTTTGCTGTGGTGGCTTTTTTGTTGATTGTTTTTCCTTGATACGCTTTACTTGGTTTTTAGGGGTATTTTGACTTTAACACCATGGGTTTTTTACCTGAGGTGCTAGCAAGTCATAATCGATTTAAAAAGTTGAAAACTAATGGGGTTGTCAAAGAAAAAATCTGCCATAGAGTTCCTAGCATTGCTAATCTATTTCTCCAGCTATATATAGACTCTGATGTCTGGCAAAGGAATTACTAGTTAAATGCACAAGGAGAAATGCAAATTTATCACTAGTCTGTCTAGATTCACTAGACATGAACTATGATGAACTAGTTGTTCAGATTTCTTGTTATAGTGTTTACCCCTTTGACTAAGGCTTTAATGTTATGCTTGTGTCTTTTTTAATGTCTAGAGAGCTAGATAGAACGTATTTGCCCATTTCCAAACTTTATTCTAGCATTAATTATCTGTCAGTCTCTCAAAGACATCTAGAAACAGTGAAATTTCAAAAATGGTTCTTAAAGGAGAGAGAATTAGCAAGTCCTTCTGTCCCTTTGGTTGGTATGATATAGAGAATGGGAAACTTTGAAGGGCTGTGTGTTCTGTCATTGGTCTTCATCTTTAAGGAAGAACCTCTTTTTTTCCTCTCCCTTTTTCCCCCGTTTGTAGGGTATATTTGTCCAGTTAGTTCAGGCAGACTCTCCAGCATCCCTTGCTGGGCTGCGGTTTGGAGACCAAGTTCTGCAGATCAATGGTGAAAACTGTGCAGGATGGAGCTCTGACAAAGCACACAAAGTTCTGAAACAGGCTTCTGGAGAAAGGATTTCAATGATCATTCGGGACAGGTAAAGCCAACTGCAGATACAGATTGTCGTCATCCACCTCGGAGTAATTCTGTGGGGTTTGGGTCTCCGCTTGCTTGAGCAGGACTGCAGGCATAACAAAATCTCTTCATGTACTTCAGTAGTAAAGATCCTCAGAAATGCCCCTTTTGTGGGGAACAGTCAAAATAGTTGTTAACACGTACACTTCCAGTGCACGCTTGCCTGGGCAGGATGAGGCATAACATTTTTTCAAGGTAACCTAATCAGTGATAGCACAAGTCAAATGTAAACTCTGAATTCAAGAGTTCGGGTTTTTTTGACATGACTTGACTTTTGATTATACTAATTGAGAAAGCAATAAAAGATGATACCAAAATATTTGCTGTATTAATGAATACATTTGCATTTTTATTTAGCATGAGTTTTCTTGTAAATTCTGCTTATGTATAAATTCATGCCAGTTTTGCTAAAAGTATGCTTGATGAACCCATACAGATTTTCAATTGTATTAAATAGTGAGCTCGTAGCTATCTGTATGTAGTAATAATAGGCCAGATTCAATGTAAGGTCTGTAGGCTATGAGAAGACAGATGATACGTGATATGACTGGTATACATCTCAAAGCTTTTTCAATGTTTATTCTTGTTTAAGGACAAAGTTTCACCCAGTGGAGGGCATGTTCCTTCTGTCAGGGCAGCTACTTTTATCATGTATTGAATCAAAATACTGTGGTAGTAGAATCCCTGCTCTGTCTACCACTTCTGTACCCAACTCCCCATTCCCTTCCTGGATTTACTAGCTTTAGGACACAATTTAAAGGTTTATTGTCTGTAAAGCTGTAGAAATCTTGCTGGGGAAGACCTGGACTCTAGAATCCTGTGGTCTACTTACAGTTGTTAAAACTGCTTGCATTATTTTTATTTACCTTGTAATGTTTGTAGAGAAAACTTTATTTTTAATGGACATTAGTGTTTGTGGTGGTGGGTGGGTAGATGTTGCATGGGATTTTTGTATTGTTATGAATCCAGATGGTGAAGTGCCTGTAGAACAGGGAAGACATGTAAGGCTTATAAACAAGTATATATTAATATAACAACATTAACAAAATGAAGTTAAACCCAACTAGTTTTCACTGTAGTTGATGTATGAGTCTTTTAGAGTACAGTTACTTTTTGTAATTCCAAGATGCTGAAATAGTGAACAGTTCTTCCTGTGGTTTAGTACACTGAAAACATGGTTTTGCATTTTTAAATGTCTTACAGGCCTTTTGAACGAATTATTACTATGCATAAGGACAGCACAGGGCATGTTGGTTTCATATTCAAGAATGGAAAAATAACCTCAATAGTGAAAGACAGTTCTGCTGCAAGAAATGGACTTCTTACAGAGCACAACATCTGTGAAATTAATGGCCAGAATGTAATTGGATTGAAGGTAAAATAAGTAGTATGTGGTGGGTGTGGATGGCTGTGAGCTTTTTGTGTGCGTATAGTAACTGTGTTTTGGAGAGGGAAAAGGATTGTAGTATATTGTTTAACGTTCATAAAATAAGAAAGTCATAAGAGGTAACTTAACTTGATTGGAGAGACGTGTATGTTTTGAAGCTTCTTTGCAGTTTTGTTATCTCCAGGCAGAGCAACTCATTCTCTTCCTCTCCGCCTCTACCTGGCTAGGCTGACCCTCAATTTTTATCTTCAGTCTAATTTTGGCAAAACAAAGAATAAGCTGCCTCCTGCCAGCCTGTGTCGAATTCTAGTAGGAATTCTGTGTGTAACGTCTGTATCCCTTCTCTAGAGAGTTCGTGCAAGTACTGATAACCAAACATCTATGAAGTGGTATTGCAAGTTCAGTGATTTGCCCTGAAGGTTAAATACTCCAAGCAGGGAGTTGTGGGTCTCTTAAGCTGCATGAAATGTGTCTAGAAAAAGCTCTTGAACTGCTGCTTTATTACTCAGCTTGAGTAATGTTGCTCATATGACTTGTTTAATAACAGGACCCCCAGATTGCAGACATCTTGGCAACAGCTGGAAATGTAGTGACCATTACTGTCATGCCTTCCAGTATTTATGAGTATATAATAAAGAGGTAGGTAATAAACAAATCAGCCATAGTGTTAATTATAATCAAGTTGACAGTGACTATTTTTGTAGGTTAAATAAAACATACTCATGATAAGACCTAATTACAAACTTAACATGAAGGCTGGAGAGGGTGTGGGAGGAGTCGGAAAATTTGCTTAATCTGATGTTTGAGCCAAACCGGTGTGTTTTGGTTCTGTTTTTAAACTAATATTTTAGCAATGCTCCCTTTGCCTTTTCTTCTTTTGAAAAAACCCTTTTCTAAATGTCATTTGACTAAACTTTGAGTTTCTGAGAACTTTAAAGTACCTGAATAACAAGGTATTTGTTACCTTGCAAATAAAATGTTGTTTCTAGTGCAACTAATTCTGGTGACATAAACATGATTCTGGGCAGGATATAGTTGTTTTTTTCTAATCCCTTGGCAGCAGTGGCTTTCTATAGCTAAATCTCTCCTGCGAAAATGTTTTTTAAGTTGCTAGAAACTAATAATGCTTCGGGTATAACTGAGGTTTTTTCCCCTTCCACCTGATATGCTTTTTCTACAAAATAGTTTTCAGTCTAAGAGCCACCTTTCCCCCTACCCTCCTTCCCTCCTACTTGTGATACTACTGTGCCTGCACATGTGCCCACATCCTGAAAGATGTTAATACAGCTCAGTTACAGATAAAAATGCTGAGTATTGTGGGCTTCTCCTCTATGTGTACAGTTTGCAGCTTTCTGTAGCAACATATTTGTTGTCAAAACTGTATTAAAGGGCTAGCAATGACAAACATAGTGATCAGAAGCTTTAGTGGTCTTCTACAGTCATCTTGCAAAACTAAATGCCTTTTCCTTTTTCTTTAGGATGGCAACTAGCATTATGAAGAGTCTGATGGATCACTCTGTTCCTGAGGTCTAAACTTGCATCGTGTATGTGTGTACATATAAATAATGATGATTCCACTAAACTCGGGCTGTTATACTCAGTGATTTCTTTCTTCTGCACATGAGCCTTTCTGGAGGCTAAGAGAAGATATGCTGCATCAAGCATTTGCATCTATAATGGCTGGGAATGTTACAGTTCAACATATCTTGTTTATTCACAAACTGTAAAACTTGTAGCCTTATATGCTTGACAAATGAGAAATTCCAATTGTGTTTGACTTCTTTTCGTAGGTCTTTTCGTAGGTCTTTTTTAGTTTACTACTATTATAAGCCATTGCAGCTAAAGGAACCAGATATCACTTGCAGTTAGGTGGTGTTACCTAGACCAATGCTTTGTACGTTTAAGACAAATGAGTATTTTTACTGCTTTGTTTGCAAGAGTAGATTTGAAATAGCGTATTAGAAGTATAGCTAGTCCTAGTTATTTTTGGTTTAGTAACTACTGTTTACACAAGTATGCCAGCTAAGCTGAATATAGCTAAAGGCATCATTCAGTAAGGAAGCATATCAAATCAAAAGTATTGAACAGATACTTAAATCTTTTTATTACTTGTTATACAAATTGTAACTAATGCTTATCTCTCGCCTTAACCATGGTCTTAAGGATTCAGAAATAACCAAATAAATGACTGAAACTTTAGATACTCTGTGTTTGCGTGCATACTTATGATGAGCTAAGACAGGCTTGTTTAGTTAAGGTCAGTTCCAACCAACAACAAAGACAAGATAGGAGACAGTTTAAACAATTTCAACAGCTATTTTAAAAGGGTACAGCTGTGATACCTTTAGACAAAGTATGCTTAACAGTTTCCATACCTTCAGCTTAACATGTGGGATAGCAGCCTAGCTGTTCTACAGGGCATACTAACTGTATAGTGGCAATTAAAACTGCTTGCAGCTTGCTGGGTGTACTGGGTCTGGCTGGGAGGGGGTTAACTTTCTTCATAGCAGCTGGTGTGGTGTTTGAGACTGGTGACTAGAACACTGTTAGTAACACAGCAGTGGTTTTGCTATTGCTGAGCAGTGATGGCAGTGTCAAGGGCTTCTACTTCTCTTTCTGGGGGCAGGGGACAGTGAGTAGGCTGGGGGTGGCCAAGAGCCTGAGAGGGGACACAGCTGGGGCTGACCAAAGAAAAATTCCATACCACTTGATGACATGCTCAGTGACAAACTGAGCAGAGTCCTTCCAAAGTAGCTGTTGCTCAGAGACTGGCTGGGCATCAGACTGGTGGTGGGAGTTGGTAAGTAATTGTCTTTCCTTCACCCTTTTTCCTTTTTCTTCCTTCCTCTTTACTTAGTAAACTGTCTTTTATCTCAATCCATCAATTTTCCTAGTTTTTGCCCTTCTGTCTTACCTGTCCTGCTGTGTGGGCAGCTGAGAGAGAAACTCAGTGACTGGACTAGGTCATAGGCATGTTCAACTGAGACTTCAATAAGTTAAGCAATCTGAAGTTAAACACTAGTTTTGGTCAGTGATTTCCCTTTTTTATGCTCTGTTCCAGGTTTCAGCTGTGCACTCTAAGATTAAGATTACTTCAGAGTACTGTTAAGTTTAGCAGTGTAAGCTCAGCTGTGCCTGTCAAGAAGAGTCTGTCTTGTAGGGAAAACTATTAACACTCCTTCAGGCTGTAGTGGTGATTGTGTTCATCCTGGCAGCCATTTTAATTGGATTGTTTGGTTACTAAATGATATGTCCCTAGAACCACTGTGGCAAGCACTTACTGGCAGTAATTGGTGACTTCACATAGTGTTGGTATGATTCAGCATTATGGGCACAGGATGTGTGACCTGTACCAGTCATCTGTCTTGGCAAGCTAGTGTGCTTAGCTATGAAATCCTTGGAGCCCAAAACAATGTGTTATTGTTATGCTGATCTCTGCACCTAACCAGTTTTTACTTAGGAGCACATGATTCAGCAGGGGCCACTGGAGATCATAAAAACATTAAGGTTGGAAAAGATCTCTAGGATCATCAAGTCCAACTGTCAATGGGAAAGATCTATTGGTAATAAGAGGGGTAGAACTTCAGTATAAGAAGTACTTAGTATCTTCCTTCCAGCTGTAGCATGTAGCAACCACAAGTGAAAGAACTGATCAAAAAAACTCTGCATGAAAACAGGAAACTAGCTTGCATTAAAGAGTAAATAAGCTATGGTTAAATGTATGTACACAGATAAACTTTCAGTTAAGCTGCAAGAAAATATTGGTCTACATGTAATTCCTTGCATACATCTGATTTAAAAAAATGATATGGTACTAATGTTGGTACTAGGTAACTTAAACCTAGTTTACTAGGCTAATTTGATTTACTGCCCCCCCCTTAAAAGCTAAGGCTCCTGAAACACCTGGCTGACATGCTTACAGAACAGAGCTGTTTTACAGCAGAAAGCAAACCCCAGATGCACATAAGAGCTATGCATCCATATTTAACCAAAAGAAAGTTAAGGGTATTTTCTCTTTGACATAGCTTAAGTCAAAATTCAGGGGTCACAAACTTCAGCGTAATTTTTCTCTGGTTTAGATCAGTATGGGCCCCCCCTTGTGACAGAGCAGAGGTGTGCCCCAACTTTGGGTAAGATAGCATCACTAAAACAGGTGTGAAGTTATGTAGTTTACTGTTGCTCAGGTAGTTCCTTTGATTTTCAAGGATGTGGGGGTATCATTTGAGCTGCAAAACTGTACATTAGCAGGAACAGAATACAAAAACCAGGATGTGCTAGAAGTTACAGTGCAACTTTTAAATTCAGGCTGGTACTGTTATGCTGAAAACCTAAGCTTTGCGGGCCAGGCAGGGACAGAATGCAATAGCATAGAGGTAAACAAGCACTGATAGGCACACTTAACACAAAAAGCTTCTAACACAATCCAGAAATCACCCAAGACATTTCCAGGCAAATGTAGAATGTGGGTTTCTATGTCATCTTTTGCCTACAGCCAGGCAGATTTGGGAAATAAATGAGGTGAAAAAACAGGGTAGGCACAAACCATTGTGCTGCAAGGTAAAGACTGGTAACAGCAGACATGCATGCTATGGCTTAATCTTTTGCCACATGCTTATTGATAACATAAAAATTCAGTTATTTGCTAAGCCAAGTGAGTAATGCAGCTGAAATACCNGGGAAATAAATGAGGTGAAAAAACAGGGTAGGCACAAACCATTGTGCTGCAAGGTAAAGACTGGTAACAGCAGACATGCATGCTATGGCTTAATCTTTTGCCACATGCTTATTGATAACATAAAAATTCAGTTATTTGCTAAGCCAAGTGAGTAATGCAGCTGAAATACCAGTTTGCTTTAACATAATGCCATTAACTAACTGAAAAATAAGTTCAAACTCTGGCATAATAAAAAGGGGAGTGGAAAAAAACCCACCAAACCAGCTCCTAACCATAAAACAACTGTTTTACAGTGCTAAAGCAGCAGCTGTGCTCTGAAATAAGTGTTCAGTGTCAAACCCAAGGCAGGATCTCTAGAGACAAAGGACTGACTGAACAAAATTTAGCAGAATGCTTGTCCTGGACACATTGACAAGGCATCTTAATACCAACAGTAGATATTACCATCAGAGCAAAAAAAAAGTTGATTTTTTAGGTCACACTGGGGCAACATCACAACTGCAGATGCTTGTTGCTGAAACAGTCCTTAAACAGCTTATTTCAAGTCTTTAACTTCAGAAGAGTTCCTTGCAGGAAATCAAGTTCTACAGCAAAAGTAAGCCTAGTGCAACACTGCTTTGGCATTGGGTTAAGAAAACAGGGATTGGATAAACCCAGGAGCTGTAAGCTCTGTTTAAATGCTGTATTTAAGTTCCAGCTCAAAGATTATTTGAGTTGAAAGAGGTTGAGAACACCAAACAAAACATGAAGATGCTGAAGGTTGAGAAGGGTAGTAACAGAAATGATGAAAGGCAGGAGTAATAGAGCATAAGACTAATTTCAGGCACATTAATGGGGAAGATGTATATCAACATGCTACATGTATATGTAACTGTTCTCTTTGAGGGGGATCAATTTTATGCTTGGCTTCCTTTCAGGCTAATGTATTAGTGCTGTTTTTCAATAGGAAAACACAATATAGAATATGTTCTTATTCTTCTCTATGCCTTTGCAAATAGCCACATTTGGAGACTAGCTAAGAGCCTAGACTGACCACTGCTCAGAACAACAGCTGCCTCAGTGCTCAAAGTAGTATTTACCTTCATATGCATCTTCACTAGGAAGAAAGGTTGACTACACAAGAAAAATGTACATTTATGTCATGAGACATGGCACTAAGTTACAAGCATCCTTAAAGACTTAAGAATGCATA
>WEKW01006818.1:11810-28902 GCA_013389905.1 Sula dactylatra
GCGCCGTGGCGGCGGTGCGGCCTCCCCTCACGGCAGCGGCGCCGGGGGGAGCGCGGGAAACCGCTCGTCCTACATCTGCGCGGCAGCCGCCGCCTCTGGAGCGTGTAAAGCGTTGGGCCGACGCTTGTTTCCTTTGTTTGTGGGGTGGCGATTAACTCTCGTGGTGGTGGGGGCCAGCTGGTACTCGTCTGCCTTGCCAGAGTTTGGTGAAGTGATCGTTTTAACATACGATGAGCCTTTGGTGGCTGCGTGTCCAGAAATGGTCACAGAAAGACACTGAAAACTATTGGTGTTTCAGTTTGTAGGTATTGAAAACACTGGCGGTTTTTTGAGAGGCTTCTTTTGTGATTATATGAGGCCACGAGGGCACAGGCTGCCCTGATGAGGCACACCTCATCACCAGCTCGCTCTCCACTGTGTGTTGTGCTGGTTTTAAAACTCAAAATATGTAACAGAAACTTGACTTTTTTCAGTTAACAACTCAACTGAAGTTATTGAATTTTTCAGGCTTCCTATAGTTCTTGTCAGCAGTTTGACTTACTTGATCCTGGCTATAGAGAGACTCGAGCATCTCAGCTCTAACTGAAGCCAACTTGCTATCTATTTTCATTATAAATACTTATTTAATATTTTAAATGAAGTGGCTAAAAAGTGGGCTGATATTTTTCTCTGTAACTGTTTCGGTATGTTTGGCAATGCTTCAGTGCGGTTATGCACCTCTCTTGTTAACTACCTAGACTCAGTAATAGGCTGTCTACCATCCCAGCAGCTATATTCTTCGAAGTGGAAACACCCAGACTTACAACATACCTGCAGTAAAGCAGGCAGGCCTAGACGCTGGTGTTGCTCTTGAGAGAGCAATTCTAGGTGAACCTGCTGAATGCTGATAGTGAGCAGCCAAATTTCTCGTACAGGCATGCTTTTTTAAAGAGCACAGTAAAATATCAATTAAATAAATAACTTAGTTAACAGCAGAAGTAACAAAATCCTGCTGTCCTTGCCTTATGCTTCCTGGAAGGATTATTTGAACTCAGAGCAATAAGCTTTGGTTGAAGTTGTTCTTGTGTTGCAATGTTCGTTTTGTATCTGCTATCTTGAAAGAAATGAATGTGTTTTTTTCTTAAGTAAGCATACTTGCAGGACTTCTTTCATCTACTTAACTGCTGTGCATTTGTGTTTTTTCTTGGTCCTTTCTTCCCCCGCTCTGTTTGTAGGATGTCTGTTACCCCGTGGCCCCTCCAAGTTTTGTTCGGGGTAGGCAGTAAACTCAAAGTTACTGTAGATGAGGTGGGAAGGGTGGGAATAAAAACACACTTACAAAGTGATGATTTCAGCTCTTCCATCACAGGAAGATAAGCTTAAGAATATAAACCAGACATCTTGGGTCAGGTCGAAGGTCCATATAGGCTGGTATTCTTTCTCTGAGAGGGTCTGGAGGAACAGTTCTGGGGAAGAACATAAGAACAGAGCACATATATGTGATTCTTCTAGTAAGAGTGTCCTCCAGCTACTTGTAATGTAGACTTTCTATAAATAAGAAATGGAAAATGGATTTTTCTTGCCCAGAAAAAGGATTCTTAGCTGCTTCCTCACTGAAGAAATCCAAAGCATTGTGAAAGCTAAAAATAACAGTCTTTGCCTAAAAGGAGGAGGAAGTCTAGCACAAGACTCTGGATCTGTAGAACTGTGGCAGAGGAGGGCAGTTGCTAGCACTCTTGAGAAACAGGGGGAAAGGCTGTCTTACTCCATCTCTTGCAAGTGTTTTTAAAACATGGTGTGCTGCAAGGTGATGTTTACTGACCTTTATTTCTCCTGGGAGCTGTACAGTGGACTTAATCTAGTAAGTTGCCAGACAGAGGATCTGGGGAGCTGAAAATAAAATTAGCTCATTAAACTTGGGAGTGGCATGCACCTCGCATGTTATTTTCTGTGTTTTCCTAAGTGTTCTACTTCGCATTGCTGTCTCTTGCAACGAAGACTGACTCTTCACCTTGGTATGGTTACAAACCCTTGGTTAGTTACAAATTGTCTTTATACAGAGCAACCTGAAAGGTATCAGATTATGGATCCATCTATTCTCTCTCATCTTTAATGATTAATATTACGACACAGGAGCATGTGTTCCACAAGGGAAGTGCAAAAGCAAATCAGTAAAATGCTTTTAAAAATGCAGCTGTGATACACTTTTCTGTGGGGGGAAAGGCAAAGTAGATTACTTTTAAAAACTAATCGAGCATCTCTTATTTTCCATGATTTTTAAAGTTCAGTATAAAAAAAGATCTCATTCCACTACTGAACAAAAATGCATCCAATTTTATTCTTTTATGGGCGTTTGAGGAGTATAGTGCTCAGCTTCCTTTGGACAAATTCAAAAGAAGCAGTAAAATAGTTTTAGACTCTGCTGACCACGAGTTATTGTTGTGGTACATAAAACTATCAGAATCCAGTGACTAATGATCTTTTACTGGCTCTCAGGCTGCACCTAAACAACAGTTGTGGATCTGTTGAGAAGCAATTGAGATCGCTGCAGTAACTGACAGGTGTTATTTATGATGCTTCATTTGCGAAAACAAAATACATAACAAATGGCTCCATTTTTCAAAGGCTGCTGCTGGGCGTCCTTCAGGGTAAAATGGTTTTATGCCAAATTGTGAACTGATTGCTTTTAATCAACCAAATGATGGTAGAACCCTATGAAAAGAACATACACAATCTATCATGTTTTGGTCTCTTGATAGTCCCTCTAAACGCTACCTTATGCTGGCATGTATCCACTCAGGCTTTTAACAGATCGTTAAAATGAGCAAAACAACACTCTGTACTGTCTAACAGAGTACAGTAGTGCAGAATAAGAATGTTAGTTACTTTAATGTCATTTCCAAATCAGCAGCGCCATTTGGAGCAGAATGCTTAATTACAGGATGTTTGTAATTCTTGTCAAGCTGGTTTGTGTGTATTGGGCATAAGTTAGACAGCAAACTAGAAACATATTACAGAAATAGGAGATCATTGCCATCATTTCATCCTTGATAACTGTTGTCTTATTGACTAGGAATAATCAGACTAGATTTTACAAAAGCTCATTATCCAGAGAACAATGTCTTCACTGTCTCCACCTTACAGTAATGGTTTTTATTCTCCCCCGCATTCTGCAGACCTTGTCATGTTGCACAATATGCATATTGCAACTTGTAGTATCTTCAGAAAAGAGAACCGGAAGGCGTGTGTTGTGCCACAACTTAGTCTTTTTTATTTGAACATTTTTTTTTAACTAAGCCACCTCCTGTCTGTCTAAGAATAGTTCTGAAGACACGTTTTCTGCTGAAATGGAGCTAGAAAGTCAGTTTTTGATTAAGCTTTGGACCTGCTGTAGGACCAAGTTGCAAGTGTGGAAGCCAGTGCTGACCTAATCTTTTTCGTCATCTCCTCCCCTTGATCTGTGGAAGACTACAGCTGAATGACGAGAAGGCTAAGAGCTGAGCACATCAGTTCTGTAACAGCAGAATATGCTTTATATGCATATATGCGCAATATGCTTGTCTCATCCCCAGAGTTGCAGCACCCTCTTTTTTGTGAATATGAGCTTGAAAGAGTGACACCTGTATGAAGATTTTTTGCTTAAATGTTTATGTACTTACCATGTCTATGACAGCCGATCTTCAGGTTTTTTCCTCTTAATGTTTGTTAATTGTCTCGAATTTCAGAATATACAAAGTTGAGTCTGACTTAAAATTCTTAAATAAAAACATGTTGTAAGGTTAACTGGCTAATCCAGCCCAGGGTATAAAAACACAACAGGTGTTGCGAATGCAATGTCAGCTTTGATCGAAGAAGGTACCAAAATACATTGGTTGCCTCCTTTGCTAATTAAGTATCACTGCTATTTTAAGGGATAGCTCTGTTTTAGCTGCCTTAAACGCTTCTGCCTGAAAAATAAAAAAGGTTGGACTGTTTATATAGGACCTATAAACCCTTATGCTTGTTTCAAGGCCGGCAGGTGGAGCCCAAGATAAATAATACTGTTATGATATTTGGAGTTACTAAAAGCACAAATGTAACTTAAGGAACTGTGATAACATCACGCAGAGTGGATGGGGTGACAAAAATATACTTCTGTCAGATCAGTAGTACCAAATAATAGTGAATATGGATTCTAGAAAGGCATCGGAGTGTTGAAAATGTTAATCCTTCTAGATAACTGTGGCAAGTATTACAAAATTATTCTGCTGCTGTTTTCTGCCTGGCAGTTTTTGTATAAGCTTTGTTGACCAGTAAATTTGCACAAACGGCTGGACTGAATTGATTATTTGAAGGCAACTCAATAAATCAGCTAATGGAGCCTGAAACCTGTTTATTAAAATAGTAGTTTTATGAGTGATTAATAGTCAACATTTTTTTGAGTAATCCATTTAATTATCTGGTAGGACACCTAATGAATACTGGGAGCCATATATCATTAGTCACCCAGAGTGGTCAATGACAGTACCCCATTAAAACTGTATTTTATGTCCCTGCTTTCACCAAGTGCGCTTCTTTGCACTTTGTCAAGAAAAAAAAAACAACCCAAGTTTTAAGGATTACTTGCCATATTCTTGCCAATGCTGTAAATGGGTACCTCTCAACTGTGTGTTGGAAGGGGATCTCTTCTGACCTAGGAGTGTTGTTTCTGAAACAGTCTGGTATGGCTTAATATTGATAAATGTCAATCTTGATGCTCACACTGAGCAAAAGGTGAAAAAAGCGAAGCTATCATATTTCTGTCTATGTGAAGTAGGGACCAGTGAATGGCTTGCTCCGTGAACCACTCTGTTAATGCATTTTATTTAATGTGTTTTATGGACATAGGTTCGTTTCTGATCAGCAGCCAGTAATATATATCCTTGGTAGTAGAAGCTGTAGCCCTTTACCTGCTGAAGAACATGCAAAGTTGTAATTATGGTGGAACTGCTTATTAAACTGAACTGTAAGCCAGTATCTTATTTTTATAGCAAGTTGCTCAACAAACAGGGAAGAAATCACTTAATCTAGATTTCTTTTTTTTATAGCTTTTTTGTTACACCTTTTAAAGACAAACTAAAGCTCTTTGAGATTATCTGTCTTTTATTTTAACAAATATAATCTGTCCATTTTTTTGTGGGCTTCTAAGGAAGACTTTGCAACGTGAATTCTCAGAGCCGTGATTAGGATCAGTCTTGTGCTGCTGCTTCTTTTGCGAATACTTTTCCATTGCTAATTCATATCTTTTTGGCATCATCAATGTGTCATGTGAGTCACTGGCTAATGGTTGGCTCTGGTGGATTTCAGGTTCAGAGATAAAAAGTTTACTTCCCCTGCAGGCTGCAGATTGGGCAGAAAAGGCAAAGATAAGGTAAAACAAAGATTTGAACTGTAAAATTGAACTCTGCATAATTGAAATCACTGGCATGTGATGAACTTGCTTTTTTGGTAGAAATGCAACTAGCAGTAGCAGATTCGATAAGGTATGTTAGAGTTTGCATGGTCAAAAATATGACTAACATGAAAGAGTGCCTGTTAAAAATGCTATTACCAGGACAAACAGAAAACTCGTTGCTTTTCCTTTTCGGTGCAGCAGCTTATTTGCGTCTTTACAGGGTGACTTATAAACACGGCCCACAACACTTGTTGTTGAGATATTGGAGGCCGGGGAGGCAGCGGAGCAGTTGTCTGCAGAACTTGGAACAGCAAGGAGGATGTCTTGCCCAGTGTTGAGCCTGGTGCAGCACAGTTGTTCATTGACATTCCTCCTGCTCCCAATTTTATGTTCAGTCAAGTTGTTGTCAAGGACGGAGTGCTGTTTCCATTTGCTTGTGGAGCTGTCTGTGAGAAGGTTGCTTGAGGAACAGAACAGCAGCAATCAGTCAGTTAAAATAAACCTTCGTTCTTAGTTTGACATTTATTGCAATGTTCTAACTGTAATGTTGGGAGCCGGGGCTGAAAGGTCTCATTGGTCTAAATTTGAGTCTCTCATCAGTAATGACTTCAGCAAAAAGATTCAGTTTGGGGGGGGGGGAAACAACTCCTGTTTGGTTTTTGTGTAGCCTGTGCACTAAGTTACATAATAATCACTGTGAGATTTGCATCGTTTGGGACAGAGGGCTAACTGTTATTTGCCCCAACCTTGCTGGAGGCTTATGTTATATAGGACTGTGCGTCCTTGAGAGGATTATCTGGGAGCCCAGTCTTCTAATGGGAAAAATCTGCCAGACTTGATGTTATCCCAAACTCCGTCAGTTAGCCGATGTGTAGTTCATCTGCTAGGCTAGTCAGATTGCCGAGGTTATGGTACGGACCTATTTGGAGGGTGCTGTAGAATGAATAGAGGTGAATAATCTTCATGCCTTTGTTCTGGCTGCACAGTAAGCGTGCTGAAGAGCCTGAGTCACGAGGAAACCCATCCTGCATGTTCTTCTGGGGGTAGAAAAATTATCAAACAAAAATAAATATCCAATGACAAAGCAAATGTCTAGAGGCAGAGTATGTTTCGAGGCAAGAGAAGGACACAAAGCAATGCAAGAAGATTCTGGACCAAAACAAGGTAAGGTTAAAAGAAAGGTAGCTGGAGCAGAATAAAAAATGACGTAATGCTTCAGAGGAGAAATCTTGAATAGGAAGCTCTGCAATTTAAATCCCTTCTGGTAGAAGAAATGGTTTCCAGAGTAAAGAAACCAAGGTAGGGTATGGCACATAGGCACTGCCTGGCTATCTGGACAGCATCACAAATTCAAAGTAAAAAAATAAGTATTAAAGTTTTCAGAAGTACCTAGAGTTGTGTTATGTTTTAATTATGTTATCTGGAAATGGCACTGTGCTCTAGTTAATAAGCTGTCTGTTGCTCTAGGATATTTTTATGCTTTGTGATTTGAACCGTGACTGCAATTTTGTTTTGCTTCCGTTTCTTTTAAGAGTTGGAGTGGAAGGCGTGAAGAGGTCAGTGTTATTGATGCTTAGTGACATAAAGCAGCTGGGATACAAGATCCTGAGTTTTGTAAAAAGCTAACAAGATCTGTATGTAGAAATTCAAGTTTTCCAGAACTGGTAGTTTGGTTGTACAAGTCCAGTATGATTGCAGTCTATTGAAAATTAAGCAATAGGAGTCTGAGAAGGGTGATAACGCCTTCTTAAGACTAGTGAGATTTTTTCTAAATAAAGCTGGCTAGGGATCTTTTTAAATACCTGGCTAGTAAATCAGTAATCCAAAATTCAAGTCTGCATCTTCAATTTATGATTAATTTCTAAACTAGTTATTTTGGCATTGTCTTGTAAGAGGCAAAGAAAGCCTACGGTGTGATTTAATTCTGTTTTCTCTGATACCTTATTGTGTAACCTGTTAAACAGAAAATGGTTTGGTTAGCTAGGCTATTGCTGCTCTTAGCTGGTAGAGTATGAAGTCATCTTGGGAGAGAAATTCCTTTTGTCACAGAACAGAATTTAAAATACTTTGTGAGATAGAGAGATATACATACACACACTCTCTTGCACTAATTTTCTTTTTGCCTTGGCAAGCGTGTCAGGAGTGTTGCACCTCTTTTTGAGTTATTTCATTTCACACAGCAGAAAAGTCTCTCTGCAAAATATTAGATGGCAAGACTGAACTTGCTGTTGCTGTCATGGCACAGCAAGCTGGTTGTGGTGCTGAACGGTGACTTAAGAGGAGCCAGCAGCTACTGGCAAGCTGTTAATTAATAAAATCTGTATAAATGCTGCACTGCTAGCATTTGACAGTATGAATTTGGTAGTATGAAATGTAGTCAAGATTATCTATTTCCCAATATCTCTTAAGGTAAATGATATGGAAATTAAAGAGCAGGAGAGACACTTTTTACGTACCTGGAAGTACAGATGAAAATCCTACTTTTTGTCCAGAAGCTGATTCAGTTGCTGGGTTGGTCAGGTGGTCTTCGAGTAGTGGTGTCGAATTCTGCCTGTCCCCTTCCCCTCTTTGCCTACCTTGAAAACTTTTGCATGGAAGAAACTCTCAGTAGCAGTAAAGCATGGTTATGTGTGGTTGGTTGGTGGCATTCTGATAATTGCTTTAGCAGCCACAAAAAGTAACAATCAGGCTGCAGTTTTATTATCAGAAAAATTTTCATTGGGGCAACACAAAATATTTGAAAGCTGTTATGTGGTTTTGAAATAGAAAGCACATTTGTCATGCCATCTGAGCACGGCCAGAATTTTAAACATAGCACAAGTGCTGGAAACTATTCACCAAATCGTACACTCTGGTCCAGTGTATTTTTGTTTGTACCTGATGTTTTTCCCAAAAATAAACAACAATAATTTCCCCTGGACTTTAATAATAGCTTGGCATAAAGTATACTTTATTTACAGGTTTGGGAGTGTCTTTGATCAGGCTTTTTCCAGCTTCTGCAACAGTTTGAGTATTATTTTCTCCTTTATTCTAACAGAAGCATTTTGCCTCACCTAATACGGGGGGGGGGAAGTAGTGGTGATTTATTGGTAATGAGCAGAAAGTTACATCGTAGTCTCTTGTGAGTGCTGTAGACTTTGTCAGCATTTGTCTGATGCTTGTATCTTTCCTAAAACTCTGAATTAGCCAAGCATAACTTTGAAACAACCACTATAAGAATTTTGGTAGTAAACCATTCATTGAAACAAATCTATTTTGGAAGTACTGTTTTATTTATTTATTTTTATTGAGTGCTGTTAGTGAGAACATTGCCGTCTTTAAGCTTCAGCATAGAAGCAAGGTTATCTTTTTATAATTTGCAGTGTAATAGATAATCTTTATTTACTTTGTAGGCTTTTACAGAATGACCTTGCACTGAGCCTTTGTGGAAGAAGCAAGATTTAAACATCAATTCTTCAATGTGCATCCTTCTATTCAAATTTGACCCCCGACCAATTTCAAAAAATGCATACAGGTAAAGATGGTTCCAGTTAAAACAGACTTGTTTCTGTAATTTTTTTATACAATTCTTTTTGTAGTCAATTTTTGATTTAGAAACTCAAGTTCTTATTAGGTGTTCAATTATGCTTTTGTAATGTTTACCTTCGTGACTTTCCCCTTTGAAAAACTCACTGTAACCTTTTGAGAACCCTTTGTTTTTAGACTATGTCAGAAGACTTGGGCTCTGTAATCATGGACTTCTTGCTGGTGATCTAACACGTGGTGTAGGATAAATCCTTTAAATAGTATAATCCAGAGTTTGAAAGTCCTGCCTTCTACTTTAAATTTTAAACTAAGGGGAATTGTGTTTGTAGCAATGAGGTCCAGGAAGAGATGCAGTTTCTTTCTGTAGGGTAGATATGTTTAGTGCTTTCAGTTTGAAATCAACGATTTGAATTTAGCCTGGAAAGTAATGGGCAGACAGTAGAGCGGAAGTATTGCAGTTATTTACCACACTCTCTATTTATTTCTCCTCTGTTAATATGTGCTGATCCAGTCTTTTAAGCCAAGAGAGTAATGCAAAAGGCACTAATACCGAAACTTAACCACTTAGGTAGCTTCCGGTTAACTTTGAATTGCTGCTTTGTCCTGTTTCCTCCCAAGGACAGTAACTTCTCATTCATTGTGTAGTTCACCGCTCTCTTTCATGTTCCATCGTGGCTGCCACTGCTCGCTCTTCCGCTGTGTTTTTGACAGAACTGGCTAGCTTGTGAATAGGTGCAGTTGCTTTTTAAAATATAGATAGATGAGGTCAAGGTTATTTATGCCTACCAGTTGGCTTTTGGGACAAGGTGCACTTAAAGAACTTCAGTTGCTGTTTGTCCTAAAATGAAGTACTTAAAATTTCAGAAAATGCTGGAAATCAAATCTCGCTGCTTTCAAACTGATTATACTCCTGTATCAATGTAAAACAAGTAGCGCTGTGAACTGGAGAATACAGAACTTTTACTAAGTGTTGTAGTCTTTACCCTCTCCCAAATCTGTTTGCAATTAAAATCTTATGTAATAAACCAATGATCACGTTAAAATTTTATGTAATTAAAATTAATTAACATTTTAGATAATAAACTAAGTCACGTGTATAAGATGTTCAGCCAAAAGCTTAGACAAAATAAGCATCCATGCTTCTATGTAAGTTTTAATGGAAGTGTTGATGTCATATAGTGAGCTTCCCAAGCATTAAACTTCATGTAATAATTTTCTCTCTCGTTACAGCCCATAGTTTTAAAAGTTCACATCCAACATCAGTACCTTTGAGTACATTCAGTATGTAATAGAAAGATAGCACTTCAGGCCAGAAAGAAGACTGTAGGGTTCTATTGCTTTCTGTATGTATACATACTCTATAGGTTCCATATTACTTTATGGGGTACAGGTATTGGTATTCATCCACAAACCGTCAGTCAGTATGCTCAGTAAATCACCGTACCATTCATTGACCTGGTTTTCTGCCCTTTTGTATTGAGAAGCAGATTCTCTATATATACATTTCTACAGAAAGAAAGGAAACAAGAACTGAAACTTCAGTTGTCTATAGAGTGCGTTCCTTTCTGTATCTGGAAACTGCCTGAAAAGGCGTTTTGTTTGTGATGTGACTGGTGGTGAATTAATATATCTGTACTGGGTCTGCATGGCAAGGTTTTGGTAGCAGAGGGGATACAGGGGTGGCTTCTGCGAGAAGCTGCTGGAAGCTTCCCCTATGTCTGATAGAGCCAGTGCCAGCTGGCTCCAAGATGGACCCGCCGCTGGCCAAGGCCAAGCCCATCAGCAACACTGGGTGGTAGGACCTCTGGGATAACATATTTAAGAAGGGGGAAAAACATGCAACTGCAGTTAAGAGAGGAATGAGATTATGTGAGGGGAACAACCCTGCAGACACAAAGGTCAGTGAAGAAGGTGGGGAGGAGGTGCTCCAGGTGCCAGAGCAGGTGTCCACCTGCGGCCCGTGGAGGTTAATGGTGGAGCAGATATCCACCTGCAGCCCATGGAGGTTAACGACTGAGCAGATATCCACCTGCAGCCCATGGAGGACCCCATGCCAGAGCAGGTGGATGCCCAAAGGAGGCTGTGACCCTGAGGGAAGCTCCCCCTGGAGCAGGTTCCTGGCAGGACCTGTGGTCCCATGGAGAGAGGAGCCCACGCTGGAGCAGGTTTGCTGGCAGGAGTTGTGACCCCGTGGGGGACCCACGCTGGAGCAGTTCATGAGGAACTGCAGCCTGTGGGAAGGACACTCATTGAGGAAGTTCGTGGAGAGCTGTCTTCTGTGGGAGGGACCCCACTCTGGAGCAGGGGAAGAGGTGTGAGGAGTCCTCCCCCTGAGGAGGAAGGAGCAGCAGAGGCAAGGTGTGATGGACTGACAGAGACCCCCATGCCCTGTCCCCCTGCACCGCTGGCAGGGAGGAGGTGGACAAAATCAGGAGTGAAGTTGAGCCTGGGAAGAAAGGAGGGGAAGGGTGGAAGGTGTTTTAAGACTTGGTTTTTATTTCTCATTATTCTACTGATTTGACTGGTAATAAACTAATTTCCTCAAGTCAAGTCTGTTTTGCCCATGATGGTAACTCATGAGTGATCTCCCTGTCCTTATCTCCACCCACAAGCCTTTTGTTGTGTTTTTTCTCTCCCCTGCCCAGCTGAGGAGGGGAGTGATGGAGTGGCTTTGGTGGTCACCTGGTGTCCAGCCAGGGTCAACCCACCACAATATCCATTTATTTGGTCTGACTTTCTTTGTGTTGCTAGTTAGCAAAGGACAGATTGATCAATTTGATGCCTTTTGGGAAAATCCTGTGGATGTAAATTGTAGTTGTTTGTCAAGTGAACTTTCTGCCATGATGAATGTTTAAGAGTAGTTTGCTTGCAATAAAAAATTTCATCAAGATTGAAATTACTCATTTATAGCAGAAAACAACTTGCTGTCGGTGTCAAAATAGGAAAACACTTTTGGGATGTTTTGGCCTAAACTCAGGAATATTTAATTATATTTAACTTTCTCATACCTTTTGTGAAGTGATGCCTTGCTCTATATCTCTGAGATAAATTACTCCAACCCATCTGTTTTGATGACAAGTGCCAGGCCATAGTGTTCTTGGTGTCAGATTTTAACATCAGATGCATAATTTAGTCCCCTTTTTTCCTTAACACACCATAACTAAATCTTTTTGCTTGTCTTTATTTGGAAGAATGTTGAAGTTATTTCTTCTTAAACTGTTCCTAAGGTCTTTTCACCTTTGCCTCAGCTTTCTGAAGGACTTAGGTCTGAGTATTGCTTGGGAATGGTACCCAGCCCTCCTAATTCTCTGAACAGTGTTATGGCCATTAGAGCAAGCTAGACCTCTAGTAGTCTCTTGCTAGACCTCTAGTAGTCTCTTGCTAAGCCTAATTTTTCCTGACAAGTCGTGTGTGTTACACTGTGCTATAGCTCTGTTTATTTCATGGTGAGGTCTTGGAATGGTTTTCCCAACCAAAAGGGGATTCCTGTACCTGCAGACATACTAATGTGTCTGTCCACATTAAAACAGGCATCTACAGTTGCTTTCCTTACTATCCTCAACTTTGCATCTCTAACTAAAAGAAAGTGTCTAAAATAGGCATTAAAAGTTGAAAAGACAAACTGCAGGTCATTGAATGTTTTCTTGTGGCCGATAAACTTTCTCAAACTAAAACATATCCTCTGTAACACTTAGGAGGATTTTCCATCCAGGTAGACTTTGGTTTCTAGAGCAGGACATTGGCCAGTTTTCATGAGCACCTAATGAAGCAAAAAGCTTACAGTTCACCTTTGATACACTAATGAACCTCTGCCTTCCTTGCAACTTGCTGTTCTACCCTTTTTCCTCTGTGTTCTGTCTACAGGCCTATTTGTGGTAGAGTTTAGCGCACTGTAACAAACGCTTTCCTGCAGTCCAGTACTGTTGTTGAAGGTAACATGCTGCCTTTACATCTTTCTATACTGTGTGCGTCTTTATGAATAAATACATGTTTCAAGCTTCAAAGCTATAATCACAGTGTCTTTTTTTTTTATGGAACTGAATTACATTGCAGGAAACTGCTGTAATGGAATGATTTCTCATGTTTTCATCTCTCTGTCTCAACATTAAAATAAATCTTAATACATAAATCCAAATACAGTTGAATTATTTCAGCCATAAAAATAGCTGAATAGGCTTTTTGCAATTTATTAGAAGATGAGGGCCACTTAATATTGCTCCCTTTCAGTATGATTATGTTTTATAAAAGATGAAATGAAGATGTTTTGATTATAGCGATCCTGTATACTAGCCTTGCGCTGAATTTAAGTCTGTGTATTAAACTTGAGATGGGCAATATTCAATCACACCAGAAAGTCTTTGCTTATTTTTAGTATTTAGATCCTATAAACAAACCATGGGTTCGTGTCAAGAATTACTGAAAGCAAAATATAATTGGAGCTTCAGGAAATGAGAAACACACTTCAGCCAAACTAGTTTTTAACAGTGGAGCTTTTTATTTAAATAAAAATCTGTAAAAGGAGGATGCATGCTGTAAATGGAGGATATTCAAGCAAGATGACAAATCTGTTAAACGAGCTGAAAGCCTATAGATCGAAGACTAGAATCAGCTGGAAGAAGAGAAATAATGCAAGTCTGAAAGGAATGATATTATGATTATTTGGCATTGGAAAGATAAAAATGTACATACACTGTGCTTTCCAACAGATGCTATCTTTGCTGGGCAAAATACTAAGCATCTTCCTTACAGAAAGAAAGCCATTGAAGTGTTAGCCTTTTTTATGTTCTCTATAGCTGATTAGAAATACGACAGATGAAGAATTACAATGTGCAACTGGTACTTCATGATCATCTTTTAAAACATTTAGCACTGTGTTAATGAAGACATGAATTTGCAGGAAAGATCCAGAAACCTGCAGAAAATATCAGTATATTTGATGCTGAATAAAATAATGATATTTCATTGGATTTTATTCTTGTGTGTTGTGGCTTAAATTCGAATGAAAATTGTATGGTCTGACTGAAGTTTACAGTAGCAGACGTGGCTTCTGCTGTGTAAATGTAATTGATGTGCCACTGGTAGGAGGAACTCGCAGTGCAGGAGATACTGAGGTTATAGGAAACTGGTTAAAATCTGCAGGTTTCTGGAAGGTGGCCTTTCATTAAAATTAAGTATTAAGCAACAGAGTTGGAAAGAATGGGGAAGACTTGCAATCTTGCAGTTGGAATTAATGCAAGTCATGTTATGGTTAATGATGAGCAGGTCTTTGGAAGCTCTGGCTGTTGGATCACGGCAAGGTGTGGTGGGGTGTGGGCAAGCATGTCTGCGGTCACCTGGTGCCCTGAGTCTCCAGCATACGGCTTGCCTAGGGCTGCAGTTGACTTTTGCTCTTTACTTGAATCAGCCAAATCCACTACCTGCCCTTCAGGTAGGCATGTTCTACCAATGAAAACCACTTTTTTTTTAAATTCCAAAAATAGTGATTGAAAAGAGACTGATGGAAGAGCAGCATCAAATGAAAGCTCATCTCCAGGTTGGAAAATGACAGTGTCTGAATGCTGGTTCTCAGCATAGAAACCCAGTAACACTTCTAACTCAAGCTTTTATTTATGGATACCCTGCATCTGTTTGATGTTGCAATAAGTCATTAAATTTAGTTTCTGATGCTGTCTTCCACTGCATTTGAATAACAGAAAATGTTAACTTTCTCACTTTCAGAAGGTGGATGTGCACAGTCAGGTTAGCCCGGACTTGCCTTTCTAGTGTTCCAGTGCTAACACTGCGAAGGAAATGACTGTGGTATACATTCAGTAGGGTATTTGTGTGCCCTGTAAGGGAGCACAGCAAACAAGTTGCTTTGTTTCAATAACATCTACTGGATGCAACAGACAGAGAAACAGTTTTGCTTTTCAAAGCCCAAGAACTGAGACTGTTCTAAATTCCTCTGAAGCCGTCTGGCTGTACTGACTCTTTAAGTCTTACCCACTTCACATTCACAGCCTGACTGGCTTGAACTGGCGTTATCATTGAATTTGACTGGTCTGCACTGCTACCAAGCTTGGAACTTTTGAGGAAGACCTGTCCTATCTTGCATGTCTGCTGATTCTGAACTATCATGTTGAACTTGCTCTTTCAAGTCTCCAGGTGCTGTTTATGATAACTATCGAAGCACAGAGGAGAAGGAACAAGGCAGAGATAGCAGAATTTTGTCGCTGCTGTTTCCTAATAATGTATGGTGTTATTGAATATTTGTTTGTTTTCTAAAATTATCAAATTTTAGATGGCACGTGAAGAGCTGCAGCATGCTTTTTCTCAGGACAGCACTTGGTCTTGTGGAGTGATGTGTTTATTTCTAAATATAAATAATGGATTTCATCCAGCAGCATTTTTCAATTGCAAATTATTCTTCACAACTAATTCCTCCCTCCTGGTTGTGTAGCCTCCAGGGCTGCTTGTAGTTTCTCTGCTGTAAGAGCTGACTCTCATTAAGGATTCAACTGTTTTGTCCTACTGTTCTGGTAGAACTCAGATTATGCAAGCAACTACACATGCAGAAAAACCCACAAAAGAACAAAAAGCAGAGAGGAAAAGCCCCACCAAAATACCACTTGACTGCTACAAAAATGCATGCCTTTTCCCTTTACTTCTCTGCCTCATTTCAGTGGGGCTGGACCTTTGAGGCTATCACAAATTTATCTCTGGTCTAGTTACTTACAGACAAAAGCATCTGACTTGTATCTTTGAACCACATAAGTAGAGCTTTATGTGTCAGTTAGATTAAAAAAATACTGTGACTACATGATCCTAAGTAATGATCTGGTAAAAACATAGTCCCATGCTTCAGATTTTTTTTTTTTACTTACAAATCTGTGGGTTACCTTTAAACTTTCTTTAAGTTGTAACCTCACATGCTGAAGAATCTTAAGATTGCTTATGCGATCTTAATTCAGTCTCTTGCATTGTAAGTATTATTCTTTGAAAATAATAACTGCCTCATTCACACAACAAGATAGACTTGCTGAATGTCTCAAGACAATGGGAGAGAGAGGCTGCTGTCAGATGTCGTTCGACCTTTACACTGAGTGATAAAGGTGAGATGGGAGGATAAAGGATGGTTTTGTACTTAAAAGGAGCTAATGCTGTGTGGCAAGAATTGGGTTCTGTTCCTGCCTGCGCTGTGAAGTTCCTGTTGGTAAGTAATAGTATCTTTTTCCTCCTGTCTTCTACAGGCTTATTCTAGCAGCTAATAGAGATGAATTTTACCACAGACCGTCCAAATCGGCAGATTTTTGGGACAGCAGCAATGAGATCCTTAGCGGTATGTACGTTTTGTTGTTTTGAGTGGTTTCCATACAGTGTATAAGGGAATTATGGTCTGGATTTTTTGTGATTGGGGTGGTGGTGTTGCATTTCTAATAAGAAATATGCTGCTTCTCTGTACTTCTGAGGGAAACATGTAAGTTTGAAAGATGAGTTGTGCTATTATCTTATTTGTGTTTTAGTATCTTGTGGTTTTTTCCCCGGTTTTATGTTCTTTAACTGATTTCAGACTGAGCAGCGCAATGGAAATAGATCAGATAAATTTGTCCATCACGAACGATTAGTTTAGCTTTGTCAGATACACTGAAATACTTCCTGAAATAGGTGGAATTAGTTATTTCACAGACTCAGTGTCTGTAATAGTGACTTGAAATCATTAAACCAAGCCTCAAGAAAGTGAAAACTTTCTCATTTCTCGTCAGTCAATAATTTATAGGCTGCAGAATAATTTTAGTTATTGATCCATCAGTTTATTAGCTTTTGTGTGTACATTTTCCTAAACTGATAGTACAGTCACTTAGCTGTCTGGTTCCCTTTTGTAGGGAATCTGTCTGTAGTCATTTTTAAGTAAAATCAATACTTCTGCCTTCTCTCAGAAACAGAAATGAAGCTCTGGAAGACAGAGCATTGTTTAAATGCAAGATTTTGACTTTGCAAATACTCTTTGTTGATGCTGTGTGTTATTGTCATCGGCAGGGCAGCCTGCAAGGATCAATTGCTCCCATTGCCCTGTAACTCCCTTGCTTCTGAAGTTCTGGCTGACATTTCTGTTTTGTGCCAGACATTCTGGATGCTGCTTCCCCTGCTATGTAGCAGTTTAAAAAAAACAAACAAACAATTATCTTGAAAACTGAA
>WEKW01006819.1:7360-19443 GCA_013389905.1 Sula dactylatra
GGGGGGCGGATGTTTCCCCCTGGCGCGTGGCTCGCGGTTGGTTTGGGGTCTCCTTCCCTTCTTTCCCCCCCGGTTTTTGGGGTGCACGTGAAGTACTGGTGGGAGGGGGCATGCCCCCCCCCAACTTCGCTTGTGGTGTTTGTGGGTGAACCCCCCCACCGCACTCATCCTTCCCCCCCTGCCCCAGTGCTGCAGGGGGGCGGCGNATGCCCCCCCCCAACTTCGCTTGTGGTGTTTGTGGGTGAACCCCCCCACCGCACTCATCCTTCCCCCCCTGCCCCAGTGCTGCAGGGGGTCGGCGCTGGCTCTGGGGAAACCGAGGCACAAGGCAGCAGCTGGGTGTCGAGGGAGGGGGCCCCGGGCACCCCGCTTTATCGCTGCACCCTGAATTGTGCCCGGTCCCACACGTGTGGCGTTGGGGGGGNGCTGCCGCTGCTGGGAGGGTCCGGGTGCCTCCTCGGGGGTCCTGGTCCCTCACCCCCAGTGTGGCCTCGCTGGTGGGGAGTGGGCCGCCCTGGGGTGTCACTGTGCCGTCCCCACCCTGACCTGGGGGGTGACCCGGGGGGCCAGCGGGTGACGAGGAGGGCTGGAGTGGGGAGCTGTCTCTACCCGGGGGCTCGTGGACCCTGGGGAACCAGGACCTGCCGCCCGTTCGTGGTACATGTGGGAGGGACACTTCTGCTGGGCTGAGACCCCACAAACTCGTCTCGGGAGGAGTGGCCAGAGGAGGCGGTCCTGTCCCTTGGGTGGGGGTCACGGGGGGGGGGCTGGAGAAGGGCCCCTTGGTCCATGTGCTGATGGATCTCACCCCCTCGCAGCTGCAGGCCTCCCCCGACGGACGCCGGAGGCACGATGGACGAACAGAAGCCCCCCAGCGAGGACAAGGACGCAGACGTGCCCGGTGAGTGTGGGGCAGGGTGCTGGGGGGGGCCGGTGCTGTTCCCCTCTGGGCTGTTGGGGGCTCGTCCCCCCCTGCGGTGGCTGACGGCTGCTCTCTCGGCAGCCGATGGGGCCGTGGCCTCAGAGGAGATGGGCAGCGCGGAGGGGGACCCCCTGAAACCCCCTGAAGGAGCCTCCGCGGGGCCGGAGCTGGAGAGCGCGGACACGAAGGGACCTCCCCAGGGTGGCAGGTGAGGACAGAGGGGTTTGGCAGGGTGGCATGGAGCTGGTGGGGGGGTTCTGAGTGTCCCTGACACCCCATATCCTCCTGCCCCAGCACACTGGCCCGCCGCTGCGCCCTCTGCAACTGTGGGGACTGGAGCCCGCACGGGCAGCGGGAGCTGCAGCGCTTTGAGCCGGCGCCCGACTGGCCTGAGCGGCTGGCGGGGCACGAGCCCCCCGAGGGTCCCAGCCAGCCCCCCACAGAGCCGGAGCCGGTGGGTGATGACCTGGCACAGATTGGATTCTCCGAGCGGGTGACTCTGGTGCAGCTCTTTGAGCCGACGGGTGAGTGCGGTCGCGGCTCTGGGGTCCCTGTCCCACAGCCTCGGGCCTCCTGCCTGGCCCAGGGACCCCCAGTCCCTGACGCCCCCTCCCAACAGGGCACTGCTGGGTCCACCGCTGGTGCGCAGCCTGGTCCGCTGGCGTGGGGCAGGAGGCAGCGGGGCTGGCCGGTGTGGATAGAGCTGTTTTCTCAGGGATCTCACAGGTGAGTGGGTCCGAGGGAGGGCAGGGGGTGGCGGGGTCTCGGCCACCGGTCCCTCTGACCCTACCGGGCTCATCTGCTTTCAGAAATGTGAACACTGTCAGCGGATGGGAGCCACCATCCCGTGCCGGGCGGCTGGCTGCCCCCGCCTCTACCACTTCCCCTGTGCCGCTGCCAGCGGCTGCTTCCAGTCCATGAAGACCCTGCGGCTCTTCTGTCCCCAGCATGTGGCCGAGGCTGTGCAGATGGGTGCGTGTGGGCTGGGGCTGCCAGCCCTGGGCGCTGGGTCCTCTCCCGCCCTGGAGGGAGGGGTCCCAGGGGGGGCAGAGCCCGGTGAGGGGGTGGCCCTGACAGCCCCCCTCTCTCTCCCCCATCCAGAGGACGCCCGGTGCTCGGTGTGCGACGGGCCGGGCGACCTGCGGGACCTGGTTTTCTGCACCAGCTGCGGGCAGCACTACCACGGGGCCTGCCTGGACATCGCCCTGACGCCCCGCAAACGCTCGGGCTGGCAGTGCCCTGAGTGCAAAGTGTGCCAAACCTGCAGGTGAGCCCTCGTCTCCGTGGCAGGGGGGGACAACGAGGGGCACACAGGAGAGGGATGCAGTCCTCACGCCTCCCCCAACTTGCACCGCTCAGGCAGCCTGGCGAGGACTCCATGATGCTGGTCTGTGAGGCTTGCGACAAAGGCTACCACACCTTCTGTATGGAGCCGGCCATCGAAGGCCTCCCTGCCGACTCCTGGAAGTGCAAGGTGCGTCCTGCGCTCGTCGAGGGGGCGCAGGCACGGGGGTGCCTGGTCTGCCACCCCTGTCCATCCCTGACGTGCCTCTGCCTCCCCTCCAGAACTGCTGGGTCTGCTCGGACTGTGGCCGGCGCCCGGCAGGGCTCGACCCCAGCTGCCACTGGTATCGGAGCTACTCGGTGTGCGAGGGCTGCCAGCGGCGCCGCGCCACGGAAGATGCCCGTGAGGCACCAGCACACGCGCCCCAGCCGGACCCCCCTGTCCAGGGGTGAGTGGGGATGGGGGACTGGTTGGGGGGGCGTTGGTCTGGGTGCCCTCTTTGCAGGTGGGAGGATGGGTCCTGTGGCCCCAGGGAGGGGGTGGCCTGAGCCCTGCTCCCCTCACCCGGTCCCTCCCATCCAGATTGGCATCCCCTGACCGCAGCGAGCCACCAGACGTGCCCGAGCCGGAGCCTGTGGGGTGCAACAAGACGCCACAGCTGGGGGGGGACCCCGAGAAGGCAGCCCCAGCTGATGGCGGGTCTCCTCCTGATGAGCCGACCCCTGTGGACGTGCCCCCCCACGAGGTGCCTCCCCATGAGGTGCCTCCTGATGAACTGCCCCTCAACAAGCCACCTCCCAATGAGTTGCCCCCTCTTCTCGTGCAGCCCCCCGAGGAGCCCCCTCTTCTCGTGCAGCCCCCCGAGAAGCCCCCTCTTCTCGTGCAGCCCCCCGAGGAGCCCCCTTCTCTCGTGCTGCCACCCGATGAGCCACCCCTTGAGGAGCTGCCCCTTGACAGACCCCTCCTTGACGAGCCGCCCCTTGACAGACCCCTCCTCGAGGGGCTGCCCCCCAGTGAACCGTCCCTTGATGAGCTGCCCGTGAACGAGCCACCCCTTGATGAGCTGCCCCATGACATACCTCCCTTCAGTGAGCTGTCCCCCAATAAACCACCACTCGAGAAGCCTCCCCTCGACGAGCCTCCCCCTGAGGAGCTGCCCCTCGATGAGCCTCCCCCTGATGAGCTGCCCCCCGATGAGCCTCCNGAGCCTCCCCCTGAAGAGCCTCCCCCTGACGAGCTGCCCCTCGACAAGTCTCCCCTCGACGAGCTGCCCCAGAACAATCTGCCCCTCGACGAGCTGCCCCAGAACAAGCTGCCCCTCGACGAGCCATCCCCTGATGAGCTGCCCCCCGAAGAACCACCCCTAGAAGATCTGCCCCCCGAAGAACCACCCCCTGACGAGCTGCGCCCTGAAGAGCCGCTCCCCGCCAGCGAGCCGCCGCCGAAGGAGGAACCCAAGCCACCAGGTAAATGGGGGACCTCTGGGTTTGTCGCTTTTCCCCTCCTAACGTCTCTCATGGGTGTGGGGGTCCCATGCCTGGGTCCTCTTCCAGCACTGCTCTTGTGTGACCCTCAACCTGTTGACCCTGATTTCATGCTTCAGTGCCCCACTTTGGGGGTACATGGGGAGCTGAGGGGGGTGTCTCTGGGCCAGGCTGAGGCGATGCTTGTTGTCTCTCAGCCCCAGGCCAGGAGGCGAGGGGGCCCCCATGCCCCCCCTAACCCATGGCCCCATCCTGCAGGTCTCTTCCCTGAGGTGGCTGTGGCAGAGGAAGCGCCAGCCCTGGCCCCAGAGGTGGCCCCCGAAGAGGAGATGGAACTGGAGCCCGAGCCCTTGCTGCCCCCTGAGATGGCACCCCCACCCCCGGCTCCCCCAGGTGGGTCTGGGGGCACACCGGGGTTGGGTGGGGGTGTTTCTGCTGGGGGCCGCATGTCACTGTCCTCTCTCTCCTCTCCACCCCCCCAGATCTCTGCGCCGTCTCACCTGCCCGCCTCCCAGACCCTTCGCCTGACACCAAGGAGGACGAGGTGCCCGAGCTGCCCATCCCAGCCCTGCCCGAGCCCCCCAGCAGCCCCGGCACCGCTATGGACACTGAGCCCCCTGGCTCCCCACCGCCCCCCCTGGGCTCTCCTGCCTGTACCCTGGCCCTCGCTGAGCCCCCTGAGGATGAGGAGATGGAGACAGCCGGTGCCGAGGGGGAGTCACCAGCCAGCCCCCCCAGAGATGGTCTCCATGCCAGCCCTGCCCCGGAGCTGGGGCCCTTCCCGGGCCTGCCTGAGGAGGAGGAAGAGGAGGAGGAAGAGGCGCCCAGGCTGGAGCGGGAGGGCACCAGTGGGAGCTCCCCGCCACTGAGTGAGGAGGATGCACTGGAGGAAGGCCGGGCTGTGGGGGATCCTGAAGCCAAGGGATCCCCCTTGCTCCTGGAGCCGGAGGAGCTGGGCCCTGAGACCCCCATGGAGGTGTGTACCACCAGGGAGAAGCTGCTGGGGCACGGAGATGAGGGGGGCCCCGAGCCCCCTGCCCTGCGCCCCCGGCCCGACATCCTCAACGAGATCTCCAACCTGAGCCAGGGGGACACAAGCAGCAGCTTCCCTGGCTCAGAGCCGCTGCTGGGCTCCCCGGACCCCGAGGGCGGGGGCTCGCTGTCCCTCGAGCTGGGGCCGGCCTCGGCCGACGCCAGCCTGCAGAAGGAGGACACTGGGTCGCTGCCGCTGGGCGCCGAGACCGATGACTCGCTGCTCTTCGAGCCGGCCACCAAAGGGGACGGGGACAAGAGCCGGCGGCGCAGCTCCCCGGGGCGCTCCCGTGTCAAGCAGGTATTGGGGGGACCCTGCCAGCCCCGATCTCAGGGGGACCCACTGCCCTCACCGCCCCACCAGGGCCGTGCCCCCCTCCCTGGGCTGCCCCTGCAGCGAGTAGGTGAGGGCCGAATGCACGGTTGGGGTGGGATGGTGGCCGTGCCCCTCTGCCGCCCCTGCTCCAGCCGGGATGCGCGGCCAGGGTCCAGGCGGGCCCCCCCGGGTGCTGTAACCGCCCTCTCCCCTTGGCCCTAGGGTCGCAGCAGCAGCTTCCCTGGGCGGAGGCGCCCCCGAGGTGGGTCCCACGGGGGCCGGGGCCGGGGCCGTGCGCGCCTGAAGTCGACCACCTCGTCTGTTGACACCCTAGCAGTAAGGCTGGGCTGGGGCAGAGGTGGGGGGCTGAAGGGGGGGTCCCCAAGCTGTTAGGTGGCAGGGCTGAGAGCCGAATGTCTTCCCCTTCCCCACCATCCTGGTCCCTCAGAAAGGCTCATGAGCCCTTGGGTTGGTGTGGGGCAGGCAGGGGGTCCCAGGGGGGA
Source organism: Sula dactylatra (assembly GCA_013389905.1). Classification (NCBI taxonomy): domain Eukaryota; kingdom Metazoa; phylum Chordata; class Aves; order Suliformes; family Sulidae; genus Sula; species Sula dactylatra. The sequence goes on from WEKW01006819.1 coordinate 12,903, forward strand.
GGCGACTGCCTGGGGCTGTGCTGTGGGTCTGGGGGTTTCACCCCACCAAGTATAGGGCTAGTGTGGAGCTACCCCCTGGGGAGGGGCTGCCTTGCAGGCGGGCGGGGGGTCTGCTGCCCCGACATGTTCCCGTATCATCTAGTTTGGCACTAGACTGTGGCTGGTGCCCCCCACCACTGCACGGGCAGTGGGGGTCCCTGGTGCTGAGCCCCCCTCTCNCCCCGCCCCACCAGGGCCGTGCCCCCCTCCCTGGGCTGCCCCTGCAGCGAGTAGGTGAGGGCCGAATGCACGGTTGGGGTGGGATGGTGGCCGTGCCCCTCTGCCGCCCCTGCTCCAGCCGGGATGCGCGGCCAGGGTCCAGGCGGGCCCCCCCGGGTGCTGTAACCGCCCNGGGGTCCCCAAGCTGTTAGGTGGCAGGGCTGAGAGCCGAATGTCTTCCCCTTCCCCACCATCCTGGTCCCTCAGAAAGGCTCATGAGCCCTTGGGTTGGTGTGGGGCAGGCAGGGGGTCCCAGGGGGGAGGCGACTGCCTGGGGCTGTGCTGTGGGTCTGGGGGTTTCACCCCACCAAGTATAGGGCTAGTGTGGAGCTACCCCCTGGGGAGGGGCTGCCTTGCAGGCGGGCGGGGGGTCTGCTGCCCCGACATGTTCCCGTATCATCTAGTTTGGCACTAGACTGTGGCTGGTGCCCCCCACCACTGCACGGGCAGTGGGGGTCCCTGGTGCTGAGCCCCCCTCTCTGTCCCCAGCTTGCCGACGTGGAGAGCTCGCCCAGCAAGGAGGAGGATGAGGACGATGACGACACGATGCAGAACACGGTCGTTCTCTTCTCCAACACCGACAAGTTCGTGCTCATGCAGGTAACTGGAGCGCTGTGGGACGGACAGATGGATGGGACAGGACAGACTCCTGGTCTTCCCCAGCTCCTGTCCCCGCTGGCTTCTCTCATGGCATCTCTCCCCTAGGACATGTGTGTGGTGTGCGGCAGCTTCGGGCGTGGGGCCGAGGGGCACCTCCTCGCCTGCTCCCAGTGCTCCCAGTGCTACCACCCCTACTGCGTCAACAGCAAGGTGAGCAGGACTGGGTCCCCTGTCCCTGTGCCGGGCAGGCAGGACCATGCTCTGTCCCTTGGGGACCTGCGTGGCTGGACCACGTCCCTCAAGGCATGCGCACGATGTCCATGTGGCCATGCCGAGCCCTGGGGTGTCCCCATGACCGTGCCGAGCCCCGGGAACCCTGTGGCTATATTCATGGCTCACACAGCCACTCTCCCTGTCCCCAGATCACGAAGGTGATGCTGCTGAAGGGCTGGCGCTGCGTGGAGTGCATCGTCTGCGAGGTGTGCGGCAAAGCCTCCGACCCCTCCCGGCTTCTGCTCTGTGATGACTGCGATATCAGCTACCACACGTACTGCCTGGATCCCCCCCTGCAGACCGTGCCCAAGGGCGGCTGGAAGTGCAAGTGGTGCGTGGGGGGCGCGAGGGGAGCCCGGGACGGGGAGCTCGGGGCTGGTGCTGACCCCGTGGCGCCCGCCCCCAGGTGCGTGTGCTGCGTGCAGTGCGGGGCGGCTTCTCCCGGCTTCCACTGCGAGTGGCAGAACAACTACACCCACTGCGCGCCCTGCGCCAGCCTGGTCGTCTGCCCCTTCTGCCGCGAGAAGTACGTGGAGGACGACCTGCTCATCCAGTGCCGGCATTGCGATCGGTGAGCGCTGTGCCGCCGCGGTGACCTGCACCGCTCCCCCGGGGTGAGGGTCTTTGCGCTTGAGTTTCCCGTGGGGTGGCCAGGGTGCGTGACGGGTTCCCGCTGCCCGCAGGTGGCTGCACGCGGCGTGCGACAGCCTCTTCACGGAGGAGGAGGTGGAGCAGGCTGCGGATGAAGGCTTCGACTGCAGCGCCTGCCAGCCCTACGTTATCAAGCCGGCCGGTGAGTGCCCGGGGCCAGGGCAGCCCATGGGGTTCAGGGGCCATTTGGGGGACATGAGGACTCATCTCCCTGTCCGCTTTTCCCTCTGCAGTGCCCGCACCTCCTTCAGAGATCGCCTCGGTCAAGGCCAAAGAGCCAGGTACACACAGTGCCGAAATTGGTGCCGGGATCGGTGCCGCAGGCTCCCCGGGGCCGTGCCTGGTGCTGGCTTTTGTCCCCAACGCTGGCTTTTGTCCCCATAGAGCCCCAATATTTCCGCTTCGAGGGCGTGTGGCTGACGGAGACGGGGATGGCGGTGCTGCGCAACCTCTCCCTGTCGCCTCTGCACAAGCGGCGGCAGCGTAAGGGCCGGCTGGGCACCCTGAATGGGGAGGGGGGGCTGGAGGGGGGCGACCCCCTGGGCCCTGATGACAAGAAGGACGGTGACCTGGACGCTGACGAGCTGCTCAAAGCTGAAGGTGCGTTTTCCCGGCGGGTGAGCTGGAGGGGTGCGGTGGGGGCACGCAGGGGGACCCCGCCAACGTGTCCCCCCCACCCTGCAGTGGGTGTTGAGCACATGGAGTGCGAGATCAAGCTGGAGGCTCCGGCCAGCCCCGACCGTGACATCGGGGCTGACGTGGATTCGGGGAAGGGGCTGGAGGACCCGGAGGAGTGCAAGAAGAGGAAGCGCAAGCCGTACCGGCCCGGTGAGTGCTGCCCAGGGCCGGCCCCCAGCCCTGGATCCCCCCCCCGAGCCCTGTTGCGACCCTCCCCACTTCTTCTTCCTCTGCCCACCAGGCATCGGCGGCTTCATGGTGCGGCAGCGCAAGTCCCACACCCGCCTGAAGAAGGTCTCGGCGGTGCTGGCCGAAGTGGGGCGCGAGGGGCTGAGCGCCGAGGGGCACCCGGAGGACGGTAGGGCCTGGTGGCACCTGTTCCCTTCCCCATTCCCCTGCCTGCTCATCCCGTGGGGGTGGAGAGGGACTGCGGGGTGCACCCCATGGTGCTGTGATGGTGCTGGACCCGAGCCTTTCCCATGGCACGGGAATAGCCCCAAACTCTTTTTAGGGGGAGGTGTTAATGGGGTGGCTGTTGCAGGGGCTCCAGGGGACCTCCTGGCCGAGGGCGGCCTGGATCCGGGCTCAGCAGAGGGGGATGAGAAGAAGAAGCGCCGGGGAAGGAAGAAGAGCAAGTTGGAGGACATGTTCCCCCCCTACCTGCAGGTGGGATGGACGGGGTGGACAGAGGTGGCCCTGGGTGGACGGGGTGGGGATGGACGGACCCCCTGACGGACGCCGTGGCGCTGACGGCAGCTCCCCCTTTGGCAGGAGGCGTTTTTTGGGAAGGCGCTGATGGACCTGAGCCGGAAGGCGCTGCTGGCGGCGGGTGGTGTGGGGGATGGGGCCGCCCGCCCCTCCCTGGGCCAGGGTGCCCCGCGACCCAAGGGGGACCCCAATCTGGCCGGGGCGCTGCAGGGTGCCCCTCCCGACAGGAGGGAGACCCCCACGCACCCCCGAGGTGAGTGTGGCTGGGAGACGGACTGGGAGCCCGAAACCTGACTGCTGTCTCCGAGAGGGGTTGTGTGGAGTTGATGGGGGGCTTTGGGCGTTGCCATGGACGCTGGAGGCTGTTGGGGGGGGCCCCCCCTGGGGCTGTTGGGGGACTCCCAGGGTGGTTGGGGGTTGCTAGAGGACTCCTATGGGATTCTGGGGCTGTTGGGAGACTCTAGGGCTGCTGGGGGCTAGTCTGGGCAGAGGGGGTTGTTGGAGGATGCTGAGGGCTGTCGGGGGTTGCCGTTCGCACCAAGGAGGACCCCGGGGCTGTTGGGGGTACTGGTGTCCCCCGGCCCCGCTGAGGCCTGGCGCCCCGCAGGGGACGACAGCACGGACGGCAGCGCCGCCGCTCCTGACGATGATGGGAAGGACGACGCGAAGGCTGAGGACCTGGGTGAGCCCCGAGGGCCCCCCGCCGGTCCCCTCGGTGGTCCCGTGGGCCGCCGGTTGTGCGGGACAGACCGAAAGCCGAGTCCTCCGCGGAACCTTCGATAGGCGGCCTAGAGCGTCTGCAACCATAGAGACGGAACTGCTCTATGGTTGAGTACTCTCTAGGCAGGGCGGGAAGTGCGGGCGGAATCTCTATGGTCTGCCAGAGTAACTCGCGGGCGCTGGTGACTATCGAGTGGCGCCTAGAGCGCCCTCGCGTGGTGCGGCGCTCTGCACGGCTCCGGGGGACTGGCGGACTCGTGTCCCCCTGCAGGGGCTGGGGGCGATGGGGGCTGCACCTTGTGGACCCCGGACGTGGGGGTGTCCCCAGCTCTGAGGTGCGGGGGTCCCGGGGTGCTGAGGGCACCCACTGATCCCTCCTGGCAGGGGCCGACGAGCCGAAGGATTCCCCAGATCCCGGGGACGCCGAGAAACCGGCCACCCCGGGTGAGGGTGCGCTCAGCTCTGACCTCGACAAGATCCCCACGGAAGGTGAGTACCCCCCACACCCCTCCTCATAGGCTGAAGTGAGGGAGGTCCCAGGGCCAGGACCCCCATGTTTCTCCTCCGCCTTTTATCAGCGTGAAATTTGCTGCCTGTGATGGCTCAGCTCTTCCTTTTCCTCTTTCAGAGCTGCCCAAGATGGAGAGCAAAGACGTCCAGCAGCTCTTCAAGGACGTGCTGGGCTCGGCAGAGCGTGGGGAGCAGCCCCTGAACTGCGTAGCTGCAGGGATGGAGGCTGGCGGCGCAGGGCAGGACCCCAGCCGGGCACAGCGGCCGTTCCTGCAAGGAGATCTCCAGCTGCCGGGGCAGGGTGTGTGGGGGTGGCACAGCCCCGAGCCGAGATGTGGTGATTGGAGCGGGGGTCCTGCTGGGTGGGTGAGAAGGGCAGGACTCGCCGTCTGCCCCGGGAAAGCCAACGTGTTGTGTCCTCGTTGGGGCTGAGCAGTTGGAGCAGCAGCGGTGCCTGTGGTACAGGAGAGCTGGGGCTCCTGGGTCTTCCTTGTTGCTCTGAGGATGAATATAGAAAGCATTTTGGAGGCCCTACAGGGGGATCGTGTATTGTCTGAGGGTTTCTGGGGCCTCTGGGGCAGGCACAGGCTTGAGCACCAGCTCTGCCCTCCCTGCAACCCCTCTCCCTTCCCTCGCAGGGAGCGTTTCCCTGGGCTCGCTCTCTGGAGGTGTCTCCTTGGAGTCGTATTCGGGTGTCTGCCAGTCCCCGTTCCTCGATAACAGGTACGTGAGCAGCCGGGAGAGCTGGGGCCGGCTTCCTTGGTGGGAGCGAACCCCGGGGTGTTGCAGGACCTCCTCCTTCCTCATGCTCTGCTGCTCCCTGACGCTCTCTCCCCGACGCAGGGAGCGGAGTGGCTTTTTCAGCCCGGACCACTGCGAGCCCGAGAGCCCCTGGGCCAGCAGCTCGGCCGCCACCACCCCCTCGACACCCACGACACCCACGACGGAGGGTGAGGGCGACGGGCTGTCCTACAACCAGCGCAGCCTACAGCGCTGGGAGAAGGATGAGGAGCTGGGCGAGCTTTCTACCATCTCGCCGGTCCTCTATGCCAACATGAACTTCCCCAACCTCAAGCAGGATTATCCAGGTAGGGCTCTGGGGGGGCTGCGGCCACCCCGTTCACGGTGTGGGCAGCGGGGAGTTGGGTGCAGCATAACGCCCCTGGTCCCTGTTCAGAGGGGAGATCCTGTCCGCTCCGGTAAAGGGCTTGGCTGCGGGACTGAGGCGCTCCTTGCAGCGATGGTGGGGGGCCTCGGTGCCAGCTCAGGGCCGTCCCTGCACGGTCACCCACCGAGAGCCCCGGGTGGGCTCGTCAGGCACGGGCTAATGTCGCTTTTCTTCTCTTCGTCTGCTCCTACTGGACTCCCAGACTGGTCGAGCCGTTGCAAACAGATCATGAAGCTCTGGAGGAAGGTCCCTGCCACAGACAAAGCCCCCTATTTGGTGAGTGCCGGGGTGACGCTGGGGTGGGGGGCCTGGGCGCCGGGGGCTGCGAGTCAGCTGGCTTCGTGTTTTTGTTAGCAAAAGGCCAAAGATAACCGGGCGGCTCATCGCATCAACAAGGTGCAGAAGGTACGTGCTGGAGTGGGGAGGTGCCCGGCGGCCCTGGCCCAGCCCTGGGGGACACAGCGTGCCCACCCCTTGCTTCCTCAGCCCCTTCCCCAGCCCGCTGGGAGGGCAGGCGTGAGTCCCCGCAGCCCTGACGGCCGGGCTCTCTCTGCAGCAGGCCGAGAGCCAGATCAACAAGCAGACCAAAGGGGAGGGACTGCGCAAGCCGGAGAGGCCCTCGCTGCATCTGCGGATCCCGGTGCCGCCGGGGGCACAGCCCGTCTACATCGGCAGTCCCCCCGCTGCTGGCGAGGGCTTCTTGAAGCCCCCGGCGGGTGCCGGAGCGGGGCCGGAGTCACCCAGCGAGCTGTTCCTCAAGCTTCCGCCCCAGTCCCCCGCCCAAGTGCCTTCGCACGATCCCTACGGCGCGGCGCCCGCCTACGCGCTGGAGCCCCGCTTCCCCTCGCCCCTGGGCCAGAGCCCCACGGCGGGCACTGCCTTCCAGCCCTTCCCTGGCCAGCCCCAGCCCCTCACCGGTCCCCGTGCCATCCCTGGCTCCCAGCCCCCCGATTTCCACCCCACGCCGCCCGGCAC
>WEKW01006820.1:5608-17025 GCA_013389905.1 Sula dactylatra
TGTTATTGAAAAAACTTGAACGGTAGTTGAGTGTTTGGGTTTTTTCTCCAGATTACACTTAATTTTGTACATTTCTGTAACTTCTGCAGAATAAACCCTAAGAAGTTCAAGAGCGGCTGATTTGTTGGATGTGCCCAGTAGAAGATGAGGAAAGAGGAAATTTACTCATTCTAGTCATCAGCAGAAATTGGTTAGTGAAGATAGGGTAAGAAGCAGCAGGAAAATAAGCCACAGTTACCTCTAGTTCTCAGTCTGCTTTTTCCCCCCCCACCCCTAGCAGAATAAGTACAGGAACAATAAAAAGCAAAATTCAGAAGAGTTTCCTACATAGATGAAAATGTATCCATACAGACAGGTTTGTGAAAATGTTTTCTATGGCTGTACTCTGAACCAGATAGATGTGAGCTGGCTGTGATCTGGATGGATGAATATCCACACTGTGTGGCACTATGCCTGAGCTAATATGTCTAGTTTGGGCATATGACCCCTAATGTGAAAACATATCCATAAATTTACAAGAAGAGAAGACAAGTAGTTCTGTCTTCGGTATTGAGACTAGTGTTTATATTTATTCTTGGAATAACTTATATTTATGGGAAAACGACAGCTTAGTTTTCTTGACATGAGCAAGTTTATTATTTTTATTTTACTTTTTGGTTAATCCAAGTGCAATTAATTTAAAGCAAACAGAAAAACCTCACTTCCTGATATGTTTTAAGAGGCTCGTTTCCACAGGTGAGGTAAAAACTAAAAGAATGCATCTTGGAAGAGTCTTTCTTCATCCTTGCTTCCCAGTAGTGTGTTAAGTGATGAATACTAAAACAGTTTTGTTATTATAATATTAAACCTCTTGATAAAGGAAAGATGTTTTCTTCCTTTGAACAAAAAGCTGTCATCCTTGTGTTTTCCTGATATCCAGTGGAACAAAGACAAAGAGGTGTGCAAAAGGAAGTTATTTTGTAAAGGTTTTAAAAATATTTTAGCTTATTTGAATTTTGTTTTAGAATTTGAGGAGCACTTTGAGAGGAGAGGTGAATTCTTGTTAGAGTACATGCCATGTTAATGTGCATTCTTGGTGTTTCGTTATGTTACTTACACTAAAATGATTTATGCCTCTGATGTTATCAGTTAATTGAGGGAGTATAGTTCAGATATAGAAGTCAATGTTATAAGAGTAAAATATTGTACAGTAGACATGTAAATATGATTTACTGCTGTTGTTACACACTGATTTCTTAACATAAATTTTATCTCTTAGGAAGCTGAGATATAAGAGTATTTGTAATGCAGGAAAATATTTTACTATGTGTGTCATGCTGCAAACTTTGAATGAATCTACAGATGGAAGCAGAAGTTCTCTGACGTAACTGTATTATGTTCCTACTCTCATTTTATAAGTTCAGTTGTTATTTTCTGTTGATAAAGGTAATGGGTCTTCCTCCCTTATGTTGTTTCTGCTGGCTTACCTTGTGTATAATCAGCTTTAGAAACTGATAGTTTAAGGTAGAAAGTAACAATATTATGCTACACAAATATTCTTTTTCACAATAATACACAAAACCAGAGATCCTGTTTCCAGATCTTTGTTAGTAAAATACTGTTTTTTAAGAATTTCTGTAACTGCATGGGAAGCTGCGGGAGTATGTTTTGATACAGAGGGGTGCTGGCAGGTAACACCTTATGACGAAAAGCACTAATAAAGCATTCATACTCCCAAAAAACCCCAAAATTAATATATTGAGTTAATATATTGACTAACAGATTAAATGGTTTTCTCTAACTGCTTTAAAAGCAGGTGTTAGCTGATAGAAAAGAGCCCATGGTTCACTGAAAACATAGTATTACAAAAAAAATTCAAATAAATCATCATGTGCCACCTCAGAAATCTTGTATAAAAACATTTCTCACACATTGCCTCCTTCATCCAAATGTAAAAAATGTTTGCTTTGACTTATTAATACTATAATACTAATTTAATTAATTATACTAACTCTGTTACTCCATACTGTTAAATTTCTTGCACAGGTACCTTTTAATGTCACATATCTGCCTGTGATCTAATACAATGGCTCTGCTTCATTTCAGTTTTATAGTAGATGGTAATGGTGGAGAACCTTGTGATAAAGATAGTCCTTAATATGAGCTGAAATGTTTCATTCTTTATTAACTCTCTTCCTATTTCTTTCTTAGCATATCCAATATCTGGATCAAAACACTGAATTCAAAATATTTAATAAAAAGGGTATTGTTTGTCTAAAAAAAAAATACCTAAAAATCCATAATTTGCCAATAATGTATTATATTACCAAAACTTGACAGTATTTTTGTTTTATTTTTCATTATTAATGATGTTTACTACTTTTGCTATTGTATGTTCATAATAAACTATGTAAATACTTGATTTTTCTGGGTTCATGAGGAGTTCTCAATATTATGTTTGAACTGCTAGCACAGTGAAGAAATGCGTAATTTTCTTTGGAAAAGGAAAAACCAAAACCCCAGCAATGGTTGAACTTATATTTGGCTAATTCACCATGACAATGATTTCTAAAACTTTCTTTTAGCCAGACAATTTGGTGTAATTATACATAAATATATAATTTTGCTTTTTTTAACAGTTCAGTGAAGTCTATGAAACTTTCAGTCAAAGAAAATAGAATAATTGCTGGATTAATCTGATGCAGTGTATTTCAACTATAAGTACATACAAACTCAACTCACTTCTGTAAAAATGTCAGATAGTTGAAAAACTGTCTTGCACGTGGTAGGTGAGTGTGGGCATACTGTGTTGTACAAAACACTAATGATTTTTTTTCTTTTTTTGTTTTGATACAGCACCATCGAACCTCTATATTTCACCTACGGAATCTTATTTGCCTGTGGCTGCTCATTTGCATACCAGCCATCCTTGGTCATTCTCGGGCACTATTTCAAGAAACGCCTTGGACTAGTGAATGGCATTGTCACTGCAGGCAGCAGCTTGTTCACTGTGTCACTGCCCTTCCTCTTGAGAGTTTTGATCGATTCTGTTGGCCTATACAACACCTTGCGGGTCCTGTGCATCCTTCTGTTTGTTCTGTTCCTGGCTGGCTTTACCTACAAACCCCTTGTTTCCAACACCAAAGACAAGGAGGGAGGAAAGAAGGGAAAGTTCAGATTTCCTCCTGAAAAAAAGACTTGCAATTTCTCCGTTTTCAAAGTTCTCAGTTACCGAATCTGGGCTTTTGGGATCCCAGCTGCACTTTTTGGATACTTTGTGCCTTATGTTCACTTGGTAAGTGCACGTTTCTTCCTATATATGATGTATTTAAAACTACAGCTATTTCCCTTTGTGTTATGGACTCAGAAAATGACTACTGAGAGGAAGAAATATTTAAAGTGCAAGTTGTGCTGGGAAGAAACGTGAAATTAATTTTGATGTTGTCTAATTAAAAAGGCTCTAATCAGAACTATTAGTTCAACCAGTTAACATTTTAGTTCCTTGCTTTCAATCTAAGGTTTAAAACACTTTAACCATGAAAAGAGATATTTGAAAAGTATTCTGTGCTATTCCAAAGAGAATTTTTTATTTTGGTACTCAGCTGCATACATTGCCAATGATACTTATGCATTTCAGAAGAATAATGGAAGGCGTAAATAACAGAAAATGGGTAAAACTTCTAATTTTTCTTCCTTTAAATTGAAGTATGTTAAAATGTGTGGGTTTTTTTATTGACTGTTTTCCAGGTTTATTAAAAGCAAAGTACTTGGATTTTGTTTGTCTCAAACTTCAGCTTTGCAGTTTACCACTATAGCTCTAATATAACTTATCCTGTTATCTGGTGCTTCTAGCTGCCAATTCAGCTGGTTTTTATTGCTGTCTACAGTAACCGATAGAGCTTTAGCTTCTGATGATGGGGAAGCTGTCAATCAGCCATTTCTTGTACATGTACTAAAGTTAATTTGTCTCCTTAGCAGAATTTTTTTTTCTGTAGTACAGTTAATCTGAAATATTGATGCAACTGGGAGATGCATTACATGAAATATATCTGGCTGGCACTCATTGCACTACTTAAATGATGAATTATTTTTGAACAGTTTCCTGGTGGTGCTGTCTAAACTGAAGTGATGCAAACCAAAAGGCTTAAAAAGGACAGGGGAAAAAAAAGCCCACAACCTGCAATGGAATGCTCTACTTAGACCATTACACATCCTCATATGCAAAAGTATTTGATGAAGAGCATGGACTAGTAGAACTATGGGAACAGAAGGATCATTTTAATATTTACTTTTCATTCATGATAGAACAGTAAGATTAATTATAATAAATGTCTTGAATTCTGTCAGATCTTCAACTCCTTAAAAGCCCACGGGTTTGTATGCAACATAGGAAGTGGTGTCACTGCTTTCTGGTAATAATACATGGTTAGATTACTGACTCTGCATCAGATATTTATTTTAAAAATTACCTTAGGGTGGGGGCTGGTTTGTTTTTGAGCAGCTGTAAACTGATTTTTATTCATGGCTAGTTCTTGTTACTTAGTTTTTAATTGTGTAGATCTTATTCTATAACACTTAGACTGTTTCAAAGGACTCTACAATTGGATGACTAAGCGATTGTGACATCTTATGCTATTTCCCCATAAGTTTTGTAGAGATGTTTTGAAATATAACAGTGTTCAGAGGAGTAGAAGGGAAGTGTTGTGGAGAAAGCTATTGCATAGATTGTAAATGATCGTTAACACTTTCAGAGAACTGAAGAACAAGGCTATACAAGCAGTCACATAGAACCTCTAAAATACATTTATTTAACAAAAAGCTTGTAATTTTTTACCAAGACGCTTGTACAAATGCTTGCTGTTTCTAGATTGGGATAAAGCTGCTGGTTGACTTGTAGATGACAAAACCCTTTATCTTTTTTATATTATATAATTTTTCTTACATAACGTGCTCTCACTCCTATTGAGTGCTTTTTTTGCTGTTGTCTCAGATTGGCACAAATTCTGGTTGCGAAATACAGCTCCAGTACATGAAAACAACTTGATCAAGGCTGTTTCTAATATAATGTTTGATAACACTATAAAACTATTCCAAAGTACAGTTAGAATCTACTATTTTAAAAATTACTTCAAAATTATACTGAGAGATTTAAATGCCAGCTTTTCTTTGCACAGTTTCAGAGGAACAATGAAGCTTAACTACTTATGAAATCTTCAGAGATAGTCAGTTTGCTTTGTATGCCACTTTTGAGAGGGGAAGCTTCACCAGCTCTTAAGAACTCTTCATTGACAAGTTTTATTATCAAAACCCCCTCCTGAAATCCATAAGCTTTTGTTTTAATTTACTTGTCTCTAAATACTCAATTTTACTGCATAATCCTCTGGTCCTCCTGTAAACCAGAGAGGAAAATCTTCTTAAACTATACATAGTAAGCTCCTACTATTTGTAAATAAAACTGTTATAAACAAGAAGCTTAGCTTTCATTCTTGGCTTTGCAGATAGCCTTATTAAATGGAAAACAGCTTGATATTTTTTTCCCCTTTAATCTTTTGAAACATCTGATTATTTATGATTCAGATTTCTAGCCAAAACTTAATTTGGGTACCTCTCAATATATGCAAAGAATGCATGGAGGACTGAGGTAGTACTTAAGTTGTGTTATGTAACCAGCACTCTTGACCATACTCTGAAATATTTAAAGCCTAAACCAAACTTTGATAAGTGAGTATGATAGGGATGGTAAGAAACAGTATGAATTGGAATAAAATATCATGTGTTTATACTGATAAAGAAACTATGTAGGTACTGTCAATGTCAGATTTCTGTTTCCTTATGTATATGGTCCATTAAGTACTATGTAAGTGCTCACTGATCTTTGAGAAAGCTTGACGTACAGATAGCTTAATAAAATAATCCCTAGCTTTACTGATGTTGAAATGTAAAATTAAAACTTGAGTTTCATAAGCAGCAGTATTTCCACTTCCAGAATGTATAACACTTTTCTAACCTTCAGTCTTGGATAAGTGATCAGGATGAAAAGGGTTTAATAATTGCAGGTCATACTTAAGCTTATTTTATAATTATTTTGGATGTGATTACCAAGGATGGACGTTACCTCAGTAGCAGAAATCTTTGTGACAGAAAGCAGGAGTTTGAATCACTGTGGTGGAGGATGCAGTCGTAGGACTAACAGTAAACTTGCTGCTTGGGACTTAAAGAATGAAGTGTTATTGCAGCCAAACCCACCTTTTCTGTAATTATTTCTACATAAACCTAAACTCAATCAAGAATTTAGGTCTGCTTTTAGAACTGAGCAAACACTCATCTCTCTAACTCAAGTTTAATAATTTCTAAAAGAATGGAAATTTTTTTAATTGAAAGAGGCATTTATTTTTGTGAAAAAAAGAATAAGTGAAGAATCATCGCATTTATTGCTGGTGGGCAGTGATGTATGCTGGGCTGACTATTTAAAACCTTAGGAAGTCTTTGTGGATCTATATTTGAGAAAGTGGATAGATCAGTGTTTATGAAGGAACAGCATGGATTCTGCCCTTCAACACAGATACTTCAACTCCACTAGATATCTCCTGGACTTTTTTTATCCTAGTTTTGTCTGCTTTTGATAAAAAACACATTTTTATGTACTTCAGAAGTACAGAGAAGTACGTATTTCAAGGTAAGTCAAAGGCTATAAGAAAAAAATCACTTTTTGCTTGTACATCTACCAAACAAGAGTTTACTTTCCTCAGCTTTTGAAAATGGAAGTTACTAATTGTTTGCTACAATTTTAAAAATGCAGTAACGCTGGAAGAGAGATATGATACTTGGACAAGTGGCAGCTTTTGTTATGCTAAAACTTTTTGAAATTTTCCCAATTACCTTCCAATTGCCTCTTCCAATTTACCCAATTGTTAGGGTTGGCCAGCAATAGACAGACTGCTAGAATGGGATGCTGGTTGCAAGTGCCCTAAGAAAAACCACTTATACATGGAGCCTCATGCCTACAACTCTTCCCTTAGCTCTCAGACCTCATTCCTGTACTTACCAAGTCCCCCTCTGGAAAGGCAGTTTCTGTCAGTGTTGGGTGCTCTTGACGAGGGAAACACAGGTGTCGCAGGCCCTGTGGTTAGGGTCATGTGTCACCACTTGGGTCCGTGGTAACTGGAGGCTGCAGACTTGGGGTGCTCTGCTCACTGCACATCAGCTGCTGTCTATCGGCTTGCCACAGTGGAGGAGCTGCTAAGGTCCCAGGCAGGGTCTCTGAGTGCTTCTGAGGCCAGCCCTGATTTCTGTTTGTCTCTTGTGTTTTCTGACACATACTGGAAAGGAGGATGCATGTTGTGAAACTTGTAGTAAGAAAGAAATAAAAGCTCATTTTGGGCTTTGGAGTAATACAATTACTCAGGTCTTAGCAATTTTAACCAGCTGCAGCGTATTTGCTAGATAGAGTAAAAGCTGTTAAAACCAGAGAAAATAACGTGCTTATGAACTAGGCTCTAACTAAAATTAAACAAATCACAAATTAATTACATGGCATGCTAGACAGGATTTATATCAAGGAGCTGGCAAGAATTACCAGTCGCTGACTGGCAGATACCAGCTGCATGCAAAATGAGCATCATATTCCTTTTGGCTCTTGTCGGAGAGAACCAAAAAGGGAGAGATTTTCTTATCCCAGTTTAATTGGTGTCAAATTCCACTAGTAGGTGTTCCATTCCATGTGATTTTTGGGGAATTGGCTTGGGAGAAATACTGTAAATAGGTTTTGACTTAATTTTATTGTATACTTTTAGCATTAATTCAGATTGAATAGCAAACTGATAAGTCACAGGATTCCTAAATCAAACAGTTGTATTCCTCTCAATTTTAAATCCTGTCTAAACTGCAGTGATTGAGAGTGCTTTCTTTTGACATCTCTCTAAAATAGGTGATTAGCCAAATAAAAAAACCAGTTTAGTTCGTTCAGGTTTAAATTGCGAATCCACAACACAAATCTGTCAGATTAATACAAAACACTCTTTCCAAGTTGTTTTTAATAAGGACTATCTGACAAGGAAATGATTAAGTATATTTGAATATTAAGTATATTTGAAAGAAAGTATACCTAGTCTCTGTGCCACTTCTTGTCCTGTGCTTGTTCTGCTAACAAACAGAACTTCCATTTTTCAGGAATCACAGTCTAATGTTAAGCGTTTAGTGCTGTCTTACAGCACTAAATAGTAAAGTCTTACCCTTTAAAAAAGTGTGTACTTAATCAGGAACATACATCCTTAATTCTTATGAGCTTGTTAGGTCAATTCTGTTAAAATTTGGTATAAGGCTACATGTTAGGTAGTTTAAAAGATATGCTGTTGCTTTTTGTGCTTTATTTAGCAGGGTGAAAAGAAATACTGCTTAAAATGGATGTTGTCACTGCTTAGTCTTTTCTAATAGGTGACTAAGGTCACTCCTAAGGTTCCATAGTAACTTGACTGGGGACATGGTTTGGTTTAGCAGTTACTTTTATTAAATGCCTCTTGCTAATGATAGGTCCTGTCTTATTTATAGTGTTTGGCACCTTGCAGGATGAAAAACTGAATTGAACAACTGAATAGTTGAACAAAATAGTGCAAATATTTATTACATATTTTACTTTTAAGAAAGCAACTGGATGGCAGACAATGCAATAAAAATGTGTATTGATAAAGTTTACCTTTCTACATCTACATCTCTTTCATAAAGAAAATACATATTCTTAAAGAATGGCTAGATCTATTTGAAAACTAGGCTTATTGTTTAAATATGGTTATAGGCTTGTATATAAAGTTACCCATTAATTGATAAGCAATGTGAAAGTTACCATAACACTGCCTATACTCATAAAACTTCAGAATAGCTCAGGAAAAACAGACTTCAGTGTTTCTTACCCTGCTTTGCTGCCTATTTCTTAATTTACTGTGTAAATCCGAGTTCTTTTTTTGATGCTTATCCACATTCATATTCCATGATGGGTACATATTTGCACATGTGTAGAGATTTTTGGTTAGCAGTGGCTATGTGGAGTTTGTGTTCTGTGTCTGTGTGCTTCATGTTTAAGATGTGAAAAAAATGGTGTGTGCCTGGCCATTTTTTTCCAATGACTCCCAAGACAGATTCTCCCAAGGAAGTTATGTAAATACTGGATTTATACTCCTCCATAGATAGATACTGAAGATTCAGTGTCTCATTGCCGCTCTGAACCTGCATGTGCCAGGAATATGTTCAGCTGGACCTCCAAGGAGCAGGGATGTGAGACTGCAGACTTAATGCTTGGAAAAAATAGGTAGATACTGCCTCAGATTCTAGAAACTGCCATCGAGAAACAAAGCATCACCTTAGACTGTGCTCCAAGATTTCCATCAGCTGTATTGGAAAAGAAAATGCATCTCACAATGGAAAGTAAAGAGGCTTCCAAGCAGCTGGCCAGCTAAAAGGTATTCCAAAAAGATACAGGAGCCCCAGGACCATTCTTGAGTACAGACTCTCAGGCTCTGCCGGCATCTTATTTCAAAACATGAGGTTTGCTGGCTCTGCTGGTAAACTGCCGTTTCAGCTTTTTGGGGAAACTTTGTAACAATGAAGTGAGGGTTTAGCCTCTAAATAAGCCTGGCTGCCAGCAGTGGACACTGTGTAGATGTTTCTCCCTACCAAACAAAACATACACCCTAGTGTGTATGCCTTCTGTGGTACCGTGCTTTGCTGTATGAAAACCAGGAATATATACTATGTTTAGAAGAATTCAGAGGAGATTCCTTGCTTCCCACGGTATTATATGTTGCATGAAGGTAAGCATTTTAGCCACCTTCTCTTTTTATAGACCTTAAGAATGGCTGGGAAGAAGTGCTAGTGATGACAAGCATTCTTACCAGGCCAGTAATCCCCTGCTCTGCTCAGTCAACAGACAGCTGTGACAGATGGAATGCCTTGCTGTGTTATGCTTTGGAGACCACTTGGCCCACTTTGAGCATTTCAGACAGCATTACCCAGCATGTCTAGTCATCTTGGGCTCTCTTTCCTCTGGATAATCCTTCCAGTTCAGTTTGCTTCCTATTCATTACCTCCCATGGTCTTTCAGCTGTCCTTCCAATGGTATCTTTTACAACAGGAAGTTTCCTGGGAAACAGGAAATTACTCTCTTTCATCTCCAAAAAAGAATAGGTTTGGGGAAACCTGTTCATCTGCAAACTGAAGTTAAATGTAATTGAGGCTGGTTCTTCTGTCTGAACTTTCAGAAATCAACATTTCTATTATATTACAACATGTGTGAAGTTCCTTAGCTTGTGTTAGGTCAAAGCTATTAACAATACCAGAACCCTTGTCATTTGAATTATTGACAGCTTTGAGGTTTTTAATCTAGGTCTTTGAGGTAGCTAACTAATACAGACAGATCTTCTCTACAGAAAATATTTAGTGGTGAAATACTTAAAGTAAGTCAACCTTTTCCCTTGGCATAATGAAGGTGGCCTCTTTGGCTTCCACATTTGCAAGGGTGTACCTCTCTTGCAGTAAGTTCTAGAGCCTGTTGAGGCTTGCAGATCAAAACACAACAGTGAAAATGTACGTTGTGCCACATGCCAGGCTACATCTGTGATCACATATGGGCTGTTGAAGGTTGGCCTGTTCCAACAGGCAGGTTTTTTTTTATATGCTTCTGCCTTCTTGAAATTAGTAGTAGTAAGTGTCTGTGAGGGACCTCCTTTTGACATCCAGGGCAACTAGTTCACTGGGGGAAGCTCACTGGTTTTAGTGACAGAAACAGTGCCCTCAAAATGTAAACTGTCTTTCAGAACTCATGAATCTCTTCTCTAGACAATCTCCGAGCTTAAAGATAGCTATGGGCAATACTGCAATTGTTTTTTCTGTTATCAGAGAGAAAGGTCATGGCCCTTCTGCTGTATAGGGAAGCTTTAAAACCATGTATTTCAGATATATCTCATCAGAACAAATGATGGACACTTAAAGGTTAAATCATTTAGGCAGTCTGCTTCTCAGATGGAAGCTAAGCTGTGTTCAAAATCTTCACCATCCCAGCAAGGCACATGTTTTTATTTCTGGGAGGGGCATGGAGATGGCTGGAATCTCCGTAAAGTACTTTGTTAGTCATAAGAACTTTTTAATGCATATAAACAAACTAATTTTCTAGGCTGCATCACAAAGACACACAGATCAGATGACTATTAGTCTGTTCTCTGTGTGGCTTAGTCTGTCTCCAGATCTTCTGTGTTTGTCACTTTGAAGTTGCAGGGTCTAGTGCTGTGCCCACATAGTCTGTCCTTGGACAAAAAGATAGTGCTGTATACTGGTCTGTACTTTCTATCTTTTGCTGGAACATCCATGAGAAGTTGTCTCTTTTTTTCAATTTAGAAGAAACATAGTGAACAGGAGGACTTGCTGATATGATGCAGATTTTTGTTGCCAGA
>WEKW01006820.1:27133-40968 GCA_013389905.1 Sula dactylatra
CCACCCCACCCACCCCCCCCAAAAAACCCCCAAACACAAAAAACAAAACCCCAACAACAAACAAAGCAACAAAAACCCCAAAAAACAACAACCCAAAAAAACCCAAACCAAAAACCAAAACAAAACCCACCAACAAAAGAACAACCCTACCTAATTTAGATATTTGAAGATAAGAGGAATGGTTTTATTTTCCTACTTAGAGTTGATCGAATCCAATATTTTATCCCATTGATCTCAGAGGACAGCATTTTACCCTCAAGAGTGCTGCTTTGAGAAATCCAGTTACTCTGCAGATGCAGAGTTAATAGTTATCTAGATGTAGAGCTTTATCTTTCCTCTTGAAAAGCCTCTGGGGAGTGGATGAACTGGGTCTGCTAATTAAACAAGGTAGAGGCTGCAGAAACACGGAAGTGGAACAGGTGACAAGAACGGCAGAAAGTACCTCAGCTTCTCTTGCTGGCTGGGCCAGCAGGTGTTGACAGTAACATAAGGGTAAGGGTGGGAAAACTGTCAGCTTTTCCTCTTCTCACCTTTGACAGAAAGGGAATAGAACAACTTATCTTTTATGTTTAAATATCACTCCAGAAGAAGAGTTTCATCAGATTCTGTTCCAAAATGTTGGGATTTTTTCTTTGCTTTTTAAGACACAACTCAAAAATAGAAAGAGCAAGCATCTGTCTTCAATTGAAGGTAGAAGTTATTCTTTAAAAACAAAGTAAAACCACTAACCCTTATTCTTTTAATTTCCTTTCTGACAAAATCAATTATATTGGACAAATTAATAATAGATTTAATAGGCATTCTGTGACATGTAAACAAAACCCAACTGATTTTATACTTAATAAAACCACCATTGTTCAGCAAATCCTGTTTATGTTGGGGGAAAAAAAAAAAGGCTCTGCTTGTGTATTAACACTATGGCCAGGAAAGAATCTTGACTGTTTTGCTCTAGAAGTATTTACTAAAACTGAACTTTAACATTTTATACATAGGAGACTGAGGGTTCTCTAGTTTTGAAGTGGTATCACACAATCAGAATTAATAACAAAAATTGGTGTGCAGCTTTTGCTATCCAGGTCTGTCAGCCTCTGGTCACCTTATCTCTCGAATGTTTTTACTACAACTTCTCTTAAAATCAGTTTCTTTCCTTTGCTTCTTCACACCTCTGTGTCTTCAGAGTTTCTTGTTTGGAACTAGTTATATATACACAGAGAGCACAGGACTATGCAAATGATTTCTATATCTTCTAATGCCCACTTTGGCATACTTGGTATTGCCGAGCGTGTTTCAAAAAGTGATTGTGCAAAAAAATCTTTCTCATGGGTGATTTCTGGTCTTCATGGTCGATTTAAAAACCCCCACAAACAAACAAAAACCACTGTGGAACCAGACAGGATATTAAAAAAAAAAATCCAAATCCATCAAGCCGGTCTTATGACTTTCTAACCTTTCAAGTCATGTTAAAGAAAGAATTACTGGCACTGGTGGTTCACTAGTTGATGGTCTAGTGTCAGGACCATCGGTCAGCTGCTCTAGTTCTTTAGGTTGAAGTGGCTGATAAACCATTCTTCCAGTTTGCCCTATTCATTGCTGCTGTAGCTGCACTGTCTCCTGGAAGTGCTTGCTGTTGTGTTTGGCACTGCAGGTGGTTCCTGCTCCTCTTCCTCCTTCCCCCTGGATGTCATGGTGATCACGGATGTCAGGAGGAGGCCTTCTGGAGGGCCCCTCCTACTTGCACTGTCTGGCCTCCAACTCTCTGCCCCTCTGCTTCTTGCTCCTGCCCTGAGCTATGTTATAAGTTTGGTAGCATGTGTCTCTGTCTGAATGCACAGACCTACGATGATACTCATTAATCATTCAGTACCTTCAGACCTGAGAGCATGCCCAGCCGGTGAGGCAACCCTTCACTGAAGAAGCCCTTGTGGATTCTGCATTATGTTAAATCTATGACTAGTAAATTAAATGTGGTTGGGGAGAACACTTATAAGTTCTCTTCCATTTTCTTGGTATTAGACGCAGCCTTGTTGTTTTCTTGAATAAGGAACTTAATTGTGAATAAAGCAATAACATGTTTCAGATTGTTTTTATTGTATTGCACCTCATACTGATAAGCCAGTGCAAAACTTATTCTAAAATCTGTAAAAGCAGAGTAAGTTAGTTGACCATTTATAGGCGTCTTTGTAAGTCTGAGACTCATGGATTACTTCTATTTAACTCAAGTTTTCTAAGGTTTATCTTCCTTTTAATTCTAAAGCCAGTTTACTTTCTCAACCCTCTTTTGAAACAGATGAAGCATGTAAAAGACAGATTTGGTGACAGCGTGCCAGAAGAAGTGCTTCTGTTGTGTCTGGGCATTACTTCGGGAGTTGGCAGACTGATCTTCGGCAGAGTTGCAGATTATATTCCTGGTGCAAAAAAAGTTTATTTGCAGGTATGTCTTCAGGCTGTTGTGAAGAAATATACAAACAATATTCTGAAGGCTTTGGTTGCAGGTACTATTAAGTAAGCAGAATTAAGTGACTGAAGATTCGCATTTGAGAAATTTCAAAACTCTAGGAAATTCAATATATGTTTTTTGATACTAGGAGCCTTTGGTGCCAAGTTCATGAATCTATGATTTTCATTCTTTTTTAATGCTAAGGAAACTATGTCTACTACCTGCTGGCTGTTTTCAGCTGGGAATGAAAGAAATTACTAATCATTAGCTTGTGAGTGAGAAAACCCTTGGGGATTCTCTAGATTCTGCTTTCCCTGTTTTATCCTATGATTTCATAATGGTTGCAGAAAGATCAGTTCTTTCCCTGGATGGACAAGAACAACTCCATTATGGATTTTGGTTCTCTCTTCTTGATCTTTGACAGGTGATAACTTGGTGTCAAGTATGTTCTGTGCATAGTACGCACTGGTAAAGCCATGGGAATATAAGGTGCTTAGTTGAGGAGATTTTGCTGAATGAAGGAGGTTACTTGCAGAAAGAAGCACTGCTTCCAGAAATGCTGAAGCTTGGGGATGAGGGAGGAAATACACTTTTTCCCTCCACACTTATAATTTATATTTTATTTTTTATATTATATTTTATTTTTTATATTATATTTTATTTTTGAGAAAGTAGCACCGTTAGTGTAGGTTTTTGGAAAAGCTTTAGTTAGTAACTTCCCTGTTATCAACCACTGGGTGTTCTTGTTGTTTTAAAATGAATAACAAGGGAGACATCTAATGGCTATTATCTGTACTACATTACTGAAAACAATAATTCTTAGGAAAGAACCATCTTTCTGAAGAAGGAGTATTTGTTGCCATAGTTACATAAATTTAGACTCCCTGATGATAGAGACTGGGGCTGTATCTCATTCATTTGCACTGATTTAATACCTATTGTTACACTTTCAGGAAATGTCAATATTAAGATAAAAAGTGAAAAGGCAGCGTTGAGATGTTACTCATGATTTACAAAACACAAATACCAAACTTGCAGTAAAACGATGAGCTTTTTTTAATCTTTAGTAACAGAATGATGTATTCTGTCTCTCCTGGATACACAATTTAGCCATTCTGGTTTTAGTGCTGCTTTTACCATACTATGATAATACAAAGAATCTGGTCAACAATATCTTGCTTAGAGTTTGTCTACAGATAATCACATTACTACTTAGATATAAACTCATCTCAAATAATATTTGTATTTTCTGTATCGGAAGACAGAACGGAGAATTTCTTCACCTCTATCCTTATGTTCTTCTAAGAAGCCTTGTTCTTCAGTGTTTTTATTTCTGTACCATATTTCAGATGCTTCATAGCAGTCTTTAGTATGCTAAATAACAATTCTTTATGTAATGTACTTTATACTGTCCTGAAAATTCAGTTTCATCTAGTTGTCTGCTTAAAGACTCTTCCCAATGCATTCATTTATTTGATGTCACTTATCTGTCAAAAAATTGTGATGTCTAGTAGTTTTTAAGTGGCCTTGTTTTTCTTTAATGGTCTACAAGTGACCAATGCATAATGCACATGTCTCATTTAGAAAATGTGTTTGTGCAGTTAGGTGGGACATTGGTTTCCTATGCTAACATATGGATGGTGCGCAAGCAAAACTCTTACCTTTTTATTTTCTTTTTAATTCTGCTTCATTTTGCTGAAAGACAAGAGTGTTATTCCTTTAATTTACAACAAACAAATAATCTTAATCTAAGATTATAATATAAAATCTTTGTAAGTATGCATAGCTAGAGGACTACAGCAAAATACCTTTATGTGGAAAAATTGAAATGAAACTTTAAAATACCACCTCTGATTATAAGCACCCTGAAGTAATTACTCACAATACTGATATTTTTACTCTAAATTACAACAGTGAGGGCTCTAGTTATAGTGTTTTAGCTATATTAACTGATGTTTTTGTGGCTTTCATTTGTGAAAAGAGCAGAGTAACTTTTTGAAAAATGTTGGTGCATGAGAAATGACCTTACATAATCACTGCAGGATAGTTGATGACAAATGCATTTTGAAAACTTGTGAAATGGGTAGTGGAATTTCTTTGACTGCATGTCGTGACAATCGCGTTTGGTTTATCTTGGTATGTAACTTCTGATGGTAGTAATCCATGGAGACTGCTTTTATTTACTTTAAAGTAAATACAGGCAGACAATTTAATTCACTACAAATGCAAGAAAGCTCATTTGGTCCCTTTGTCTCTGCTGATTTGATGCAACATGTCTTTGTACTTTTTCCTTGGTCGTGTTTAGGTGGCCTCATTCTTCTTCATTGGCCTGATGTCTATGATGATTCCACTGTGCCATGTCTTTGGCAGTCTCATTGCTGTCTGTCTCTTCATGGGCCTGTTTGATGGGTGCTTCATTTGCATTATGGCTCCTATTGCCTTTGAGCTTGTTGGGGCTCAGGATGTCTCCCAGGCCATAGGATTTCTACTAGGACTCATGTCAATACCTATGACAGTTGGGCCACCCATTGCAGGTAAGTATAGATATGGTCTGTAGCTTTAAATATGTTTCTATGGTTGCATGACTTTTTGGCCATATTTTTAGTTCCTAAATCATATGCATTGCACTTACATTGGAAGCTTTCTTGGTACGTGCTCCAAAATACACAGTGAATTGGTCATGGGCTATTGAATTTACTGTACTCTTTAAAGTTTGCGTCAGTCTTTTTTTTATTAAGTTATGCAGACATAGAACGTTCCTCAAAAGGAAGATAGGTTTCCGGTTGCATTGAGGACCTGACATTTTCCATGCTGTTGAGATGACAGCCTATGTGTTGGTTGTGTTACAGAAGGACTCCAAATTAGAATCTGAAAATTAACTGGACTCCAAAACTTGCTTACGCCAAAACAATTGTGAGGATAGAAACTCCAGTCGCTTTAATTGCATCTTATAAGTAGGAACACTGGCTTTTTTCATTCTTTGATGGGAGACTGTTTGACAAAGTAGAGGTTTTAAAGACGAAAACGGGAAGTTCTTTGGGAGGTAGAAATACCTTAAGCTATAATCTTGACCACTGATGATTTTCAATCATAATTTACCCTAAGGTCTTGTGAGCGCTACTGAAAGAAACTTAGTAAGACGTAACTGAACTATGCAGCATTGTAAAGAACAATATTTTAAAGCTACAACAGCATAGACTAGTTGCTTCCTGATTTCGATACACCATCACAGCAATTAATACTTAAGTCGAATTTTATTAATGGGAGGAGTTTTGAAAAAGCAAGTAGAGTGAATTGTGGGAAAACACACTTTTTAATAAGACGCTACCAGGAATGCAATATGTGCAGTAGACCTAGAAAAAGATTAAAAGGTACCTTGATCAAAGGCAACTGTTACCCAAAGAGGGAGAATTTCCCCAAGTCATTCCAAGATTCAAGTGCTGGAGAAGCTGAAATGAGCAACTTTCAAATCGGAAATGTGGTGTGTGTTTTTAATGATGGGTGGTAATTAAGCAGTCGAGTGGTGACATACTGAGTTCTTTGTTAATTGGAGTCTTTAAATCAACTCTGGAATACCTTTCTACATATATATACACACCTACATTTGGCCATCAGGTAGTCAGGTTAGTGGTTATAATAATCTGTGCCAGTGTCCTGGATTCAGCTGGGATAGAACTAATTTTCTTCCTAGTAGCTGGCATAGTGCTGCATTTTGGATTTAGGATGAGAATAATGTTGAGAACACACTAAGGGTTTAGCTGTTGCTGAGCAGTGCTTACACAAGGTCAAGGACTTTTCAGCTTCTCATACTGCCCTGCCAGCGAGGAGGCTGGAGGTGCACAAGAAGCTGGGAGGGGACACAGCCAGGACAGCTGACCTCAGCTGGCCACAGGGATATTCCATACCACGTGACGTCATGCTCAGCATATAAGCTGGGGAGAGTTGGCTGGGGGGCAGCGATTGCTGCTTTGGGGACTGGCTGGGTGTCAGTCGGCGCGTGGTGAGTGGTTAAACCATGACAGCCAGCTCTCAGGTTTCTGAATCCAAAGGAGAGATGTTTTTTGTATATTCCCGAGGCCCCATTATTTATCAGTGATAACTTTCTGTCTTTCCAGGTTTGCTGTATGATCACCTCGGCACCTATGATGTAGCATTCTACCTGGCTGGAGTCCCTCCCATTATTGGTGGAATTATATTATGTTTCATCCCCTGGGTCCATGAACGGCAGAAGTTAAAAGAAAGAGCAAAACCTGTTGATGGAGAAACTACTGAGAAAATGCTGGAAAATGAAAGCACTGTGGTGTTGGACACTACAGAAAAGTCAGTCAAAGAAATGGAATCTGGTGTTTGATGCTTTTTTCCCTGTACCAGCCTGACCTTCCTCAACCGAAGCTAAATTTGTACTTCTTCACTGACAATACTATATGATACTGACAAAGCTTTGAACTATTGCTCAAATTGCAGAACTGCTATATGAATCTTTTATACCGTTGAACTTTTTTTTTTGATGAGTTGTTGAGTTTGATTTCAAACTACATTTTCAAAGTATTCGAAGTTTTGTAACATTAGTGTGTACGTGCATAGTGATTCTGTGTGTGAAGAGAATATTTTTCTAGTTCATCAAAACCTATTTCTGGAAGTGTGAAAGCTGTTTTTGGTTCACTGACCCAGGACAACTCTTCAAGAACTTTTATGGTCCATCCAATGCAGGCACACCCGTGGGTGTTTATACTGGAAAATGTAGTAGCTCTTACGACTGATTTGGTTTTTCAAGTTTCTCATGCTATTTTACAGTCCTCTATAATTCTACATCATGAACGTGTATATGCATCTTTTTGATTACCTTAACTCTTGCTGAAATAATTTTGCATTAGAAAGCTAAATTATTAAACATCTGTTTTATTTTCTCTAAATACCCCAGCCTGCTCAGTTCGCTTAAACACCCAACTGGTTTTGCATTCACCTTTTCACAGTAGCCCAAAGAAAGAACATGAAGGATGAAATTTTTGATGGGCGCAGGTTTTGAATATGCACAAACTAAGCTCCGAGTGCAAACACGTTCAGAGGTAAAGCTGCTGAATGATAACTTTTTATTTGGTGAAGGCAATACTATTAATGTATATGTGTATATTTTTTTCAGCTAAACCTCAGAATAGCTGATAGTTTTGAGATTGTCCTGACAGTCATCCTTTGGAGCAGTATTGTGAATTAGACTAAATTTCAAATTATTCTGTTGTACTTGTTGGGTTTGGTTTTTTTATTCTTAAAGACAAGACAGCTTTAAAGGATACATTCCAAGTGCAATAATAAGTTGTTTTTAACGTGGAAATATACATGAGCTATTAAAATGACATTCAACAATTAAAGATTTTTGCACTAAGTGACCATGCAGGTTTATTATAGGTCTGTATAGCTGTGTTCAATTTGGTGTAGGGTATAGGTCCATATTTTATTCAAATACAAAGAAATGTCTTTGCACGTCCCATTTCTTGCTTAACATACTGAACATATGGCCCTATTACTTATGTATTCTTAGGTATTATGTGCTGTTTGTCAAGCAGGTATTTCTGAAAACTTCTTTCTCTGAAAAATATTTGAAAGCATAATCCTTTCAGATGAAAACACTGCTTTTCAGTTTATCATAACAAGTACATTGTTTATTTGTGAGTATGGGTCAGCAATGCAGTGGAATACTTAATAATTCTTTATTTCAGGTCCATTCAATACCAATAACTTTTGTTTTCTTGTTTAGAAGTGTCATAGCAAGAAGTAAACTAAATGTGATCTGAAGACAAAATGCACATTTAAGTGCATTTTCTTAATTAGTAACAGTACCTGTTTTTTACAGAAACCATGGAGCCATACCATTTTAAAATTATAACGTTTATTGTCTTTTATATTTTTATTCTTTTTCTTTCTCCAGAGTTACAGTAAATTGCTCAGAAAGCCCATGTACATTTGTGCCAATATAAAACATTATATTGGCAATACTATTGCATAGAATGCTTACATCTATCAACTCAAAGTCCTTTAAATATAATCATGCAAAGTGTCCTAATTATTGGAGACCAAAGCTCGTACCTCTTTTTATATTGCAGAATTTCAATCCTGCTTTACACGAGTGAGGTTTAAAAGAATTGAATCTTAAAATGTTAGAGGTGTATGGAAGGGATTTGGAGGTGGGAGAAAACCCCAAACCCACCTGTAACGCAGTGGTCCCTTCAGGATCTCCGGGGCTTGTGCTTCTGCACCTCATAAGTACTTCTAAAAATGTCATTAAAATAGTCACAGTATTGTTAATTAAAATGACTACAAAATGCTGCCTTCATTACAAAAATGATGTTAACGGCCTATGCTGTTCTCGTCTGGAGTTAGTTCTGTGGAACATGTTCAGTATTATCTCTTATTTGGGCAATGCAAAAGGTGGTAAGCAAGTGTGGTAAAAGCCTCTCCTTTCCTATTGCTTTGTTATGAAAACTCAGTATTTATCACAGATCTTACACTTCATGTGTTTTAGCTTTGTGTTTTTAACCAAAAACAAGGCTGCTTTTTAGCACTGTGCAATTTGAAATCATTGTGACCAGACATCTTGATGTAATTGTGGCATCTTCCTGACTTGCTGCTCTCTATCTATAGTAATTACCTGGGAGAGAATATAAAAGAATTGTTGTTAAGTTTTAGAAATGATAGAAAAATAGTATAACAATAGTATGGATATTAAGTATTGCCATACCCTTTAAAAATATATCTGTACATAAAAATCCAAACTCTCATATTTGAGTAACTAAAAATGTAAGTTATGCTCACAGATATGAAGGACAGCATTAAAAAAACCCACAAACCCCAGAGACTCTGGGAAGAGGGGTACGGTGAGTTGAGTAACTGTTTGGGATTGATTACTATGTCAAGAACAGCTAGTGAATGGGATGGCAGGCAAGAGGGAAGCAGAGTTAGGGGTAAGGAAGCTACTCTGGTGTGATGATGTTGGAATAACGAATCTACGTCTGATGCCAGTGCTTGTTTTACAACAATACTAAAATTGGAAAGGCTTCAGAAAAAAAAAAGACTTTTCTGAAAAGGTTAAAAAAAAAAAAGAAAATTAACGCACGGGACTTCTGTTAGCACCTTTACTGTTAGCTTGTATCTATGGGGGAAATGTCCAATAGAAAATGCTCTTTATTGGACATAAGCATAAGGAGATTGTGTCCTAAAGCTAGATAAGATGCAGTTAAAAAGAAAGTAAAGCTCAGGTTGTTGGCAGTGAGGCAGGCTAGCCATTGAGAAATGTACTTAGAGATATACTGGATTCTATATGCCCCGAGGCTTTAAAAATGAGGTTAGCTGTCTCCCTTTTAAAAAAACCCCAAACAACAAAACCAACCCAAACCAAAACCCAACACAAATAGGAACTATTTATTACCTTTATGAAAAAATGATTGAATAATGTAGAAATGGCTGCTATTCTGGAAACTAGAAGAGAAAAGCACCAAGTAGTCGATTTTATTTTGACTAAGTAAATGTAAATAAATTTTTGTAACAAAATTTAACTTTAAGTATGAAAACCTGTTCATGGGAAACCTGCTGAACTCATATCTTGATGACCTAATTCATGCCAGATTTAATCTTGTTGGGGGTAGATTTTAAAGGTAAAATACTAGTTTAGTTCAAGAAAACCTTGAGTCATTCAGATGTGTCCCTCTCTCGAGAACAGTTCATAGCGTACTGGTCATAGACATTGCTCTCCCATCCTATCAACAGAGTAATCGTCTTTTTTCCATTAAATGTTCTCAGGGTAAGCCTCAGAAGAAATTGGGTAGAAAGAGCTTCACTTAAAATGACAGTGTGAAATTTCCAGTTCTACTTGATGCTGTAATTTACTACACCAGATCTTGAAACCAAGACTAATTTTGAGCAGGGGGTTGGCTTTATGTACAGCTGGCACTTAGATCTTTTCAGCAGGTATGCGATCTTTGTAAATCTTAATGTATCTGTTCAGCAAAGAGTCTGAAATAGCGAAAATCCTTCAGGTTCTTATTGACATCTAAGCTACACAACAATGTACATTGTATAATTAATAAAAGAAGTATTGTTGGATTTATTCTGGCTACACATTACAGGACCTGCACAAGTCTCAAACCAAGACTTCAAATTAACATACTCTTAGTTAGAATTTCTTTCATCCAGATCTTTTGTCTGTTCAGCATTAACATTTACAATTTTTTTTCAAAGTTTACTTTCAGCCACCATTTATGGACATTCCTAACTGGCTCTAGTGGAGTCAAAGACGCCACAGCCATTCTGCGGCCATCCTTCAGGGCATATTCAGTATCACATGAGGTAGACAACTGCCATTTTTCTCCTTTGGTTCTGCACCTATGATGTCTGGGCATATACATTCCCCCCTTCCCTTTGGAGACACTGGATTGGCAGAGCTGATGCACACCACATTGCATACGGCTAGTACTTTTCAGCCTGCCTTTCTCAGACTTCCTCCTGGCGTTAAGGCTTTGAATAGCCATAGCCTGACAGGCTAGACAGCTTTCTGTGAAGTGGGAGATGTGAGGTAGTACATGCCAAAGGGAGAGGAGATGCTTCCTTCCACCCCAAAGGAAGTGTCTAGGGATGGGAATCAACGCTACTGTCCTTAGGATCATCCTTACGGGTTAGCTTGGGCAGCGGGGTTCTCACTGTGCTGGCACAGGGCAGCTCCCTGCTTTGCCGCTCGCTGGACAGGAGCCCCCGCAGAGGGACTTGGCCATCGTCTCCGAGCAGGGAGCGGAGGTGCTGCCTTGATCTGGGCCGATTCCCCTCCGGGGAGCTGGAAGTGTTATGGAAGCTCACTTTCAGGCATCTTAAGTACTTATGTCAGAACCGACCCTCTTGATACTAAAAGAATGCGTGTACACGTGTATATAAACACAATGAATTTTGACCAGGGCATACACAACCATACTGCGTTTAACTACAGAAGCTGCAGCACTGGAGTGTGGGAGACGGCTGTGGAAGAAGGAATTATTTCCGTTTGTGTGTTTCACTGTTGACAAGCGCAGCACCATTACAGTTCCAGCCAGCCAGTTTCTAGTCACGTAAACTTTGGCATATTTTCAGTATGCCTTTTAGTCTTTTTTATATATATATATATANTTAGAGTTATTTTATACTAAAATGTGCGCTAATGTTTATAACACTGACGTGTTTAAGTATCTTTATAGACATCATCTTTTGTATGTTGTTTTTGATATTAAAGGATATATGTTTTTGCTAGCCTTAACTCCATTCTTTAAAGTTCTGCTTTGTTAGAAGGGTATGAAATGAATGTCTAATGTTTTTCATGGTGCTAAAGTAACTGTGATCAGTCTCAAATTATTATGAATAAAGATGGTAGTTCTTAAGTGCCCCATTTGTTACTGCATGCATCATTTTTAGTCTTGTCCTCCTGTAAAACTTGTCATTTTTGCGTTATATTCTGGTAATTATTGAATCTCATGTGCAGACTTCTATACAAAAGCCTTTACAGCTTTCATGACCACCGTGTTCTGATGGGAATGTCCCCATTACATCTGCTCCTAAATTAATATATGGTGCAACCCGTTTCATTCCGATGGTACCGACGCTCCATTTTGACCAACGGTTTATAAATCTAAACTACTGACTTCCGGAGTTACGTGCTTCTGCAAATTTCATCTACTCTGTTTTCCATTCTGGGGCTTAGTATCAAACTTCGAGAAGAGTTGCATTCACAAAAGGCAGATGTAAAATTGAGGGAGGAAGGAAAACTGTCTTGGAATAAACTTCAGTGGCTTTTTAAAAGAATTCTGTATGTTTTGCTTCATGAGCTGCCAGTGTAATTCAGCGGACCTTTGATCATTTACTGGCCTACTGCCAATTTCACCTTGACTTACCTTGGTAGTATGAAGCGTTTCCTCAGTGACAGCTTCCGTAAATCAGAGTTCACTCACCTTTCCTTCCCAGTAGGGCCAAATCTTTCCTTTACTTTAATAAACGTATCTGATGATAAGGGGGAAATGTTCCCATTCCACCTGGGATTATTCTGTAGGCTGCTTGTATTTTGGGCATCTTTTTCAGATTTTAATTTGAAACCTTTATAAGAGCCTGAGTTCTGTTGCCATTTGTGCGCTCTCAAGGTAAAAAACCTCTTTGTATGTTTAAAAAAAAACAAAAAAGAGGAGAAGCCTTCAGAATACATTTCAAATACTTTTGTACCTTTTTCAGGAAGCTATTTTTACACCGGTATTTATCATGAAAGCTAATCAACAAGGCAAAATACTAACATCTAGAAATGCGGTTTGACTTGTATATGATTTTCAGAAAAGAAATACTGTTATTTTCTACTTTAAAAATTATTTTATTTTACTCTACCTATGGACCTATGAACAGAAGCTCAGCAGCGTGCTGCAGCTATCTGACAGTAAGGCTTTGCACTTGTTGCAAAGATATATTAATATGGCTATGAACGATCAGATTTAAATGTTATGTTGCACGGTTATTTGACGTAGCTAGATTTTTTTTTCATTTTTTTAATGCATACATCTATTCCCTCAGGTTATCCTGAGGTGGAGCTGTACCTGCAACGTGCTAATCAGTGCCAGGAGAAACAGGATTAGGTGGCTGCAATCTGTTGTTATATTTTTATATGTAATATATAAATATATTTATAATATATTTCTGTTCTGAACAGCTCCGAAAACAAAACAAGTTAAAAAAAAAAATCCACCTTGGAATTGCCCTTGAGTTGCTTGTCAGGCTTACAAGTAGTTTGAAGGTAAACCTTTCTTACAGAGAGTAGCGTCTCTATGCTGAACGGCAGTAATGGAACGAAACACTTTGAAAAGCCTGTGAGCTACTCTTGGCAAGTTGTAGAAACTTACATCTGATTGTTTCAATATAAGCTAAGAGGAGCCCCAACGACTCTGTGTGTCTTGGCAAGCTTTGTAAGTGTGATGTGATGCATGCAACGTAGGAGACCAAGACGTATACGCTAAGTCATCTGAAAGGTCCAGCACAGTTTCAGTTATGAGATAACACAGATTTGGAGAGGGTGGGAAAAAAGCAACCCAAACAACAGAGCACCTGCTGTGTGCCTGACCCAGGGCATACAAGGAACGCAGTGAGAGCAAACTAAGTGTTAGGGAGATTCTGTCAAGAAATATAAAAAAATGACTTGGAAAAAAATTTATCCACAGTGTTCACTGGGTGCTGCTCATGCCGTCCACGTGAAGGGAAACTAAGCCAAGCTTTGACGAAGCGGCGCCGCAGTGAAGCGTGCTGGGTGAGGGTGAGGGCGGCTGAGGGTGAGGGTGGCTGAGGGTGGCTGAGGGTGAGGGTGAGGGTGGCTGAGGGTGAGGGTGGCTGAGGGTGGCTGAGGGTGAGAGTGAGG
>WEKW01006820.1:42146-60031 GCA_013389905.1 Sula dactylatra
CTCGGGTTGGCGGCATGGCGGGCACGGAGACGGGGCGCCTTGGGCACGTGGTGCCGCCCTCCTGCTGCGCCGCGCGCTGTCGTAACGGTCCACTCGCTGTCGCCATAGTCCGGTCGCTATCGCGATAGTCTGCCTTGGCCGCTTTCTGACACCGCGTGCGGCCGGGCGTTGCTGCCACGTGGCGTTACGTCCAAGCGGTTGGGCTCGCTGGGCACGGTAGCAGTGGCTGCTGGGTTAGAGCTGACCCAACCTGCTTGAAGTGACCAAAAGGTGCCTTTGGTTTGGACAAAAAAAAGTACAACTGGGGTTTTTCTTTTTTTTTTTCTTTGCATCGAGCAATGCGCCTAGCATAGCTCCTCTTGGAATATACAGGCTTCTATAACGTCACTCTGTGAAACTCATAAACGAAACAGTGGAAACTATTTTGGCTTTCATTTGCACACAGCGGAAACCCCCAGCAGTCAAGCTGAGGGCACGCTTCGGTGGGGAGAGTATCGTAAAACCCTTCCCTTTTCTAAAGCCGCACAGAAGCGATCATCTTCGTGTGCTGGGCAAAAAGTACTGAGATTTTGACTGGAGGGCCTTAATCAAATTAGAACTTGTTTAAAGAGGAAAAACATTAAATACCACCTGTGATGGTGGAAACTGGCTGCTCAGCTGCTGCGCAGCTAGGACAACATTTATAGGGACTATGGGTTATGATCTTAACGGTTTTCTGGGCACGTGGAAACTCTCCGCTGTAGGAGTGCAGGACTGGCTTCGTCCTGGCAGAGCGGGGCTGCTCGGCCGTCAGGTCGCCAAGAGCCACGCTCAGCATCCAGAAATGAGGTGCTCCTTTCAGAGTCGCCTTAGTGTCTCGCTCAGGCGCAGATTCTTGGATACACCCGGAACAGTGGAAGCCCCGTCTTTTTTTCTTTCAAGCGCAGTTAATGGCAGTACGTGCCTTCATGCTGTGAGTTAGGGACTAAATCAGATACCAGGGCTTGCTCTTTTCCTTCTCCTTCCCGTACTTTTACTTGGGGAGATTCAAACAGAGCTGTGCCTCCCCTGAGCACCGTGCTGCAGTGACAGGGGCAGTTTAGAAGATCCATTTTCCATTGCTAGTATTTGAACTGAATCTCTTCTTATCCCCTTGTGTGCTGGTCTCCTGCTATCAGGAGTAGTCATGTCATATAACGTCTGTCTGTCTCTTCTCTCTTCCCCCTCCTCTCTTCTGTTCATCTTCCTGGACCAATTCTTCTTATTTGCTCTTGTGAGATGTCTTTGTCTGGTCTCCTCCCTGTTCTTTATTCCTCTTCTCCAGAAGACCTGTACGGTGGGTTTCCTTTAGCCTCCTTGCACATCTGACAAGGTCGGAGTTCTCCATGTCTGACATCTGAGACTTCACCTTCCATAATGGAATTAATACACCCGTGGAAGTGAGCATTAGCTTGAAATAGTTCAGTATTTGCTTCTTTTCCTGAAGTATCAGACAAGAGAGCTGTCTGTCAACAGTGCTTGGAAAATGCTTCGTCTCCTAATCCTTTCCAGTTCGGTAGCGCTTATGGCAAGAGCACAATTTGAACTACTGAATCTTCTCTCATTTCTATCGTCTGAAGGCTGCCTGTAAGAGATTTTTGGCTCGTGTAGTTGTATCTCCCATCTTTCAACTGCTGAAACTCTGCTACTGAGAAGAAGTTGAAGACAGAATCTGGCTTTGTCAGGGAAGCTTTTAAGTACCAATCTTCAGGTGAAGAGCTGAGATGGACAACTGAGAACTTGCTGAGAAGTTACTTTTCAGCTCTGAGTGGGGCATCTGAGAAGCTGTACTTCGTACAGCCCATCTTTAGCTTCTTCTCCATGCAGCTCAGCACGCTAGCCTTCAAAAATGTTTTGAGGCACGTATTCCAAGTAACTTGCTAGGACTCTGGGGTTCTGGATATTTATTTTTTCCATTGTTGTTTTTGTTTGGAATTATCCTAAGTTCTTAATTACGTAGATCCACATTGATCTTTAAGTTATCTGCCCCACCTCTGATCAAGCATTGATTTGAAAAATAATAGAGACGTCTTAACGGGTACAAGCTTTCTAAAAACCTGACGCTGTATATTCAAGATATTAATTGCAGAGTATTTTATTACGAAGGTGATTATCAGCATAGAATTTAACTGCTGAACTTCCTCCCAGATTGTAATAATAGTTTCCGTCTGCTAAAAAAGATTTTTTTTGAAGTGGCATGTTGTAAGCGTAGTTAATAATAGCCAAACGAACACAGTTAGTGAATCGCTGCTAAATTTACGATGAGAAGTTTTGCAGTTCTGTCTCTTAAAACTCCAGAAACCCCTTGGAAATACATCCCTTATGTGAGAACAGAACGTAAATGTAAGTCAGCTTTTTTTATCTGGAGGTTGCTTGTTGGCCGAGGTGCAATCACTTCACAGGATTTTAAGAGCTTAGTGATTTGGGTTCTTTTAAAATGGAGCCAAATTTAATGCTCTGTGGCTCCCAGAGGGAAAACCGCATGCTGTTGAAAACCGTGTTTTACTTTCTTCGTAGCAGAGTTACCTTTCTAGACCAGGAGGTTGCAGATGATACTGAAAGAGCACTTCTGAATCAAAAGTTTGCAGAAGAAGGCTTTGTAGTGTTCCAGCAGCAGATGCTACTCCCTTTGCAAACAAAGCTTTAGCAAAACAGGTTTTTTCACGCAGTGTTTATATTCTGATGAATATATTCCTTTTTTCCAAGTGAAAAATGATCCTGGTGAACATTCTAGCTGCTTCTGCTAATTGTGAATCGAGGTAATTAGGTTACATCGCCTGTTAGGATTATCTGTAACTGTAATAATGATGAATGTATTTGTATTTCTTGGTCTTCTGGATGTTTTGTAGTTTGAATGGAAACTGCAGCGTGTGGGTTTTTTTGTTTTGTTTTTAACCTTTCCAGCATTATCCATGTTTGGAACAACGGTTGGTCTTTATGGGATACCCTGGTGTAAGAAATCCCTGCTGTTAACTGTCTTGATGTCAGTTATTGGAGCTTCCATGGGAATTCTAGACACAGGTAAGGGGCCGCACGGTCCGACAGTTCCTTCACCGAACTCACTGGAAACTTCAAGCTCACCAAAACTGTTGCTGGTATTTCATTTGACACGTCTTGAATTGAGAGAGGGGAACTGTTCTACCTGGCCGGGATTCTTGGATTACTCTGGTCCTGGAGACTCCCAGGGTTCGTGCCTCTGTTACAGGCCTTCCGTAAGGCCCTCGGGGAGCTGGGAAGCTCTTGCTTCCCGGAGGAGATCAGTATGCGTTTCAGTGGGCAATTAGCAGGCGTAAAGAAAGTGCCACGTGCTCTTTAAACAGTGTTTTTCTTTTGAAAATTAGTCATCTACAGGAAGCTAGTCGGGTTGCGGTTCATTAGTGTGAGCTGGAGCTAAGTGAGTCCTGAGCAAGCCCTGGTGTTTGAGAGAGGGGGAGATTTCTCGCAGTCGCTGTGTTGGGGAGTTGGCCACCTAAAGCTGGCCAGGTGGCGTCTGGGGACTCACAGCAGGCATTTACTGCCACAGCTCGCTCGCAGCACCGTGTCGGCCGTCTCTCTGGATTAAGGGATATTTGCTGCCCTTGGCCAGCCTCGCTTAGGTGTGTGAGAATACAGATTTATTTTGTACACCAAATTGTAAGCCTGTGGCATGTGCATACTGCAGATGGCCTGGAAAAGCACCCCATTTTTGCCAGAAATCCGTTGAAAACCGATTCCTTAGTAGAGGCTCCTTATTGGCGGAAGATGTACCGATGAAGTTGCAGAGCAAACGTCAGCAGTTGTGGTTGGAAAGGTCAGTTATAGCAGAGGTATGAAAAAGAAGCTCCCACAGAAATTAGTTCATTGGACACGGCCTAGAAAGGACGAGTAAGAGGAGCCAGCTGCAGCAGGAGCAGGAGGTGAGCCAGCAAGAGACCTAAACGCACTTAGAGGTGAGCGGGTAACGCCGGCATACTTGCAGCTGGGGATTGGGAAACAGCCAAACATACGTCAGCTGTGGAGCGTTCCGGCGTTGCTGTAGGAGGTGGCGGTGAAGCCACAACAGGCGGCCGCTCACCTGGCACCTTTGCGGTGGCGTGCCAGCAGCGTGCCCACTTCCCTGCCTCGCTGAGGGAGCCTGCGGTTACTTACTAGCCAGCAAGGTACGACTGGATCCGGTCGACCCAGCTTCAGGGCAGGCTTATTTCTGAGAAGGAGCTGGGTAATGAATTAGCCTAGCTATCCAACCAGCTCTGGAAGCATCCCGGCCAGGGCCTGGTTTCGGTGGCTTGGCTGGTAGGCAACACAGAGGAGTGATGGCTGCACGTGTGAACCACCTGCCCGAATTCCGCGGAGCTTGAGGGCGCTCTGTGAACACTGAAGAGAGCGCGGTACAGGAGCTGGTAGTGAAAGAGATGGTTTTGCCGGGCACAGGCTATGCTAAACAACCTGAGTGCAGAGGTGTGTATTTGTTGCCTCTGGTAGGATCATTATACGTGGCTCCTGGTTTAAAAATTCTTCATATGGGAAAATCCTGTCAGCTTATTGTAAAAATGCCGTCAGTGGGTCGGTGTGCTGCTTGGAAGTCAGACCTTGGAGGCAGGGAGACTTCCCAGCAGGAGGAACTAAGAGCAAGGCAGTAGAGAGTGACCAAATGAATTTGGAAGAGCGTTAGTGCTGCGTGACAAGGGTTGCTGTACTGTAGCGCTGGAATTTAGTTACCGTTCTTATTTTCCTGCATTCTTCTCAGGGACCACTTAAAAATGTCTCTCTGAGATCTTATTTTCTGGCATTATTGTTGATTTGAGGGTGTTGTAGCTTGGTCTCTGCTGTGGTGTTATTGTAAACCTTTCCGCTTCTGGAAAGTCATTTGAACGCGGTCGGGGTCGCCCCAGCCCATCAGAAGCAAGCGATTCTTCGTGATTCCTGGGACGTTGTTTAATGAGGCCTCTGATGCTTAGCGTCCTGCATTGTTGCTTTTAAACAGAAACGAGAAGCAGTTAAATTTGCTCTTTTGAAAAAAGGCCGAAAAATGCTGCAAATCATCAAGCAGGGTAATTAAGTACAGCCATTGTTGCTGGATTAAGCTGGCGTGTGGCTCTTGGTTTTGACTGCTGTGAATACCCTCCTAAAGCTCAAGTAATCACGTGGGTTTACGGTGCTTACAGGCAGAATTTCAGTGAACTGCAATTTTGCACGTTGTTTTTGCTAAACCTGGTGTTATTGCAAATTGAATTAATAATACAGGCTGCGGTTTGGTTTGTCTTTTTTTTTTAAAATCAATATCTGGTTTCAGACTAAAATGACTGAATCCTCCTCTCTCTGGTCTGCAGGTGGCAATGTACTGGTGCTGAATACCTGGGGAGCAGAGGCTGGGCCACACATGCAGGCTTTACACTTCAGTTTTGCTGTCGGTGCGTTTGTGGCTCCAATCCTGGCTAAAATGGCCTTGGGAGGCTCCGAATCTAAGGACCTTCCAGTAGCTGAAAAGGCAAACCAGTCTGTCCCGAGGTCTGTGCCGACAGCATCAGCTGCGTCAGCGCTGAAACACCATCTCGGTGCAGATTTTTTGTGGTCCTATGTTGTCATAGGGACCTATCTTCTGTTTGTTTCTTTCTTCTTTTTTATTTTGTACTCGAAGGCCGGCTCGGCTCGAGACAAATCAAAGGCTTCTTTGCAGAAATGCATGTTTGCCAAATACCACTATGCCCTTATTTTTCTCTTGTTCATCTTCTTCTTCTGCTACGTGGGAGCGGAGGTCACTTACGGCTCTTACCTGTTTACTTATGCAAAGGTCTTTGCCGAGATGAAAGAAAACGAAGCAGCCGCTTTGAATTCTGTCTTCTGGGGCGCGTTTGCCGCTTGCAGAGGAGTGGCGATATTCTGTGCTGCTTGCTTGTACCCTGGCACCATGATCCTGCTGAGTATCGCAGGCTCTGCCGTCTCCTCTTTGTGCTTGGCCTTCTTTGCGAGGTACCCAGCCTCGCTGTGGTTTGGAACCGCTGTGTACGGAGCGTCGATGGCCACCATCTTTCCCAGTGGCATTTCCTGGATAGAACAGTACACGGTCGTGCAAGGAAAATCGGCTTCTCTCTTTGTGATCGGCGCGGCGCTGGGCGAGATGTGCATTCCTGCCGTGGTGGGGTATCTTCAAGGAAGGTTTCACCACGTTCCCGTGGTTATGTACACTGCCGTGGTGACTTCTGCAATGACGGTTCTGCTCTTCCCTCTGATGTACAAATTGGCCAACTCTCCCGGTGAGAGCGACCTGAAAGAAATGGGTGAGAGCGAGGACCGGAAAGCTTTGTTGTCCAATTCGGGGCTTAATGAGGATGAAGAGGACGAGGAGGATGCGGAAGACTGGAATGAAGCAGACTTTGAGGTAATAGAAATGAATGACACGCTGAGAAACTCTGTGATAGAGACCTCCCGTAAGATACCCGGGGGCTCTCCTGCCAAGGGCTCTCTCCAGCCCCGTCTGGACGATGTATTGCGTGATTCACCAGGGGTTGCTGGTGGCTCCCCTGGGAGAAAAAATGTGAATGTTGACCGAGAGAAGAATGATTAAAATAAAAGCTGACTTTTTTTTTTTTAAAAAAGAGAAATGCAATTGAATGTCAGAGTGGTTCGAGACTCCTTTTATAGTGGTGCAGAACTCAGCGTGTCCATTTCTGTGTTCGTCCGGCCCTTTTTCCTCTTCCATTTTCAGGCTGCAGTGATCTGTCTCGGACTGGGAGAGTCCACCGTGACGTGACCGGGGTAACGTGATTGATAAAATGTATAGACTATACTGAAAATGTTAAAACGTAAGAGATGCTTTCTAAACATGAGACATGCTTTCAAGTAATATATGCTGTAATAAGAACTAACTGGGAAAGAAGGGACTGCTCAGACAGCTCAGATCTTGGGGCTGGGTGGAGGGTGCAGTTCTGAGGTGCCTGGTCACAGAACGTTTCTGCAAGAGAGGAGAGAAATCTGTTATTGGTGATGCTGAGCTGCTTATCTCATGAAAGAAGAATGTTTCCACTGCATTGGAAGTTTGTGTGTGACAGAAACCAGGAGATCAAGTCAAATTTCGGGTGATGCCCAGCGGCTGCGGATCAGATAACCAGGTGGCAATCTATATAATTTTTTGGATCTGTCAGTAAGAAAGACAAGAAAAAATTTTTAGGAGTGGAACCACGCCTTTAGGAGATTTAAGAACGGTGTATGGGAAGTGGGACAAAATGGTTCATATTAACCTGCTATAATGCGTGACTGATTTACTAGTTAAACAGTGGTGGCAAAGCTAAATAGTCTAAAGTACTTGTGATTGTACTTGTGAGTTTGATTACTGCACTACCACTGAAATCAAGAAACGTTTCAAGAAGATGATAAAATTATATGTAAACAGATAACTTAATATATGGTATTGACATAGGGCTGGGGTATTTTTAAGCCAGTCGTTTTAATTAAGGCTGTAGCAACTTTTTCTGGCTTCCTGCGCCAAGACTTGAACATAGCAATGTGTTAAAATGAGAACTGGAGAGAGGGACTTAGCGATGAGCCCGCTCTTTCAGGTTGCCCCGTGCCAGTTGGCCTGGTGCCAGCTGGGCTCTGTTTCTTTGGGCGATGACTTCCAGGCAGGCTCTTCTAGCAGAGCAGCAGTGCTTTGTGTTTGTAGGTTCATTGCTGCTAAGCAGGAAGACCCAGGAAGGAGGAGTCATGCCAGTGAGCCCTCCCCAGTAAGAGCGGAAAAAAAAACCAAACCCAACAAACCACACCAGCAGCTAATGGCAGAAATCCGACTCTGAAACAGTAGTCTTGGAATTGTTGTCTACTTGAAACTCCAAATTTGTAGGATAAGTATTTTTTTTTAAGGCTGTGTGATCAGAATGGGGTCATGTTTGATTTTATTTTTTTTTAAACTTTGCACTGTTATGAGTATTTTTCTTGCTAGGAAGTTTAATTTATTAACAAAAGAGCTCTAGATGTAGCACAGCACAGACCCTTAGATATTCAGTGTATTTCAGGTCTGTTTTTGTTCCCTCTCTTGTCTGTGTGCGCAACCTAGAACCTTGTGGCTTTTTCCTTTTTTCTGAGAAGTTAGTAAGAAGCAGGAATCAACTGGTAGTGGAAATGCATAATTTTTTTTGCATCTTGCCATGTTGAAGGGCCTCCCTCTCCCTCTGCTGTCAGCAATTAAATGCCACTGTGTTTTTGCCAGATTCCTTTTTTTTTTTTCTTGCACGTACACACACTTTCGTGGCATCTTTTCCAGTGCAATGCATGAACCTGCACTTTAAAATATGGCTATGTTTGACTTGCTACACAAGGGCGGGAGGGGTGTCTCTGCTTAAAGTAAGGGCAAAGGCTTTTAAGTGTCAGGCCAAGTCCTGTTCTAGGTACACGTGACAGCATTTGTTCAGCAGGAATAATCTGTACAGCCATGCATGTTTAGTTTCCTGTGGTAACAGCTGAGGTGGTGTGGCAGAGGTGCTGACTTAAAAGAGTGCAGATGAAGCCTGCATTGCTTCAACTTGCCTTTTCCTCTTGCATGCTGCAGTAACTGCTTTGGGTGTGCAGAAAGTCGGGGGTGTCAGCTGATGGTAAGGACAAATCCCACTGCTAGCTGTGTGTGTGGGGGGGATGAATAACTGCTGCTGCTCTGCTTTTGGGGGAGGTCACGGGGTTCCTTTGGCAGAAACTGGGTTTGGTGCGGGACAAATGACAAAAGATGCAGAAATGATTCTGTGGCAGCTCCCTGCTGCAACTGCAGCCCGTAGGCTTTACTTTGCATCAACAGCGATGTTAAAAAATTTCCCTGTACCTGAGATCACGTTGCCAGAACAAAATGAGTTTAAGAAACACACCTGGCAACAGGAAGATTTTAAACAATCCCCAATGTGTATGCTAATTTTTGGAATGAAATTCCAAATTGGAATGTCCTGCATGTAAGATTGCTCTCAGGGATAGTTTACACATCTTGCATAATCAAGTACTAAAAAACCCAGAAAATGAAATTAAAGCTGCCTTGGGAAATGGGCTGTAACCTCTTTGAACCTTAAGTACTTATTGCTCACATATACAGTTAGGTGTGTTTCTGACTGATGCCTTCCCAACAAATGTAAAAAATACTGTGCAAAACAAAGACTTTTGTTTAAACTGGCTGTATTAATTCCCGCACAAGTTCCTTGAATTCATCCCCATTCCCCCCCCCCTTAAAGCAGGGGACCTGAGTTGCAGGAATGCAGCAACAGCCTGGACTGCCAAGGTAAGAGCAGCCTTTTACAGAAGATAAAGGTTCCAAAAAGCAGTGGCAGGATGACAGAGCAGGAATCCCACAGTTACCATGAGCATTACCATGTCAAATCACAGCTGATTGATAGGATGTCAGCCTCTGGCTGGCTGACATCCAAATTTTGAGTCATCCTAGCGAGTACGCAGAGCTTTCAGTGTCATAGTTCTGGCCTCAAACTTGGAATGGAATAGACTTACAGAACTTGTTCTCCTTATCTCCCAACTGCATGCTTCTAACAGCGGGTGCTGCGCTTGAATGAAAATGAAATGTTTAAAGCAATTTAAGGTTAAAGCAGATCTAGGACATTTCCACCACTGAGTCCAGCTCACGGCAGTTCCAGACATCTCCTTGATGTTCAAGGCTGTAGCTTTCCTAGTTGTTGGATTTTGGTGTTCCTCAAAGCTTGTTTTTTAGACAATGAATGTTAAGTTTTTAATGTGTTTAAATTTCCTTCCAAAGTGAATTGCTTCCTGGCATATACAGTTAAAGTGAGGATCTATTTACAGTGCCTTTTAAGTTACAGGTCCTCCAGCAAGCTTCAACACTTACACTCAAATGTTATGGGTTGAAATTACTTGAAGTAAACTGTATTGCTTTACCATTGCCTCGTTTATGCTAGAAAAGTCATCGCTGTGTTGAGGACAAGACCTGTGGTCCATGGATTAGATATCTGAATTTATGAAGAATCGTATTTTTGTCCGTAAAGCCAGGACTGAGGTGAAGATGAGCACATGCCCATTTACTGCAGGGTTAAAGGTAACCTCTTGAACTTAAGCATCATTTAATATATTTAGTTATCCAGCCCTGAAGCACTGCCCAATGCTGGATGGTACCGCAAGCACCAACACCTTAGTCCTGGCGTTTGCACTTTTATTCTGTCCATGACCAATGCTAGAATGCAAGAGTAGGCAAAGGTTTGTGCCTTGATGGTTTTTTTTTCTTAGTTACATTGCATAAAAGCGCATCGCAATCTGAGGATGTTCTATTACATATGTAAAGTTTTTATTCTGCTTGGTGTGGGTTTACATTGTACTGTATAATGTGAAATATAATTGACTTGTATCTTGAATGTAATAAATTCTGAACTGGAGAAGGCACTCAGGTTCCTTGATGTAAATAAAGTTTTGTTCTATTTTTCAAAGCTACTCTGGACTTCTAAATTTACAACTTACTCCTGTTTTGAGTAATGGAAAACTGGAAACGTTTCTCTTCTGGTTTGGGGGAGGCCTCCAAGAATTGATTCCAAGGTTTCAGACCCTTACATCCCAAAGCTTAAGCTGGAAACTGAATTGTGGATTCTTAATTCTTATTTGAGCAGTCTTGTTTGCATTACTGTTTGTGCACCAAAGGAGGGAAACAAAGGTGTCTGCAATTGAGGGTAAATATAAAAAAAAAGCACCTAATTTTTACCATATCATTTTATTCAACTTTAATATGGTTTCCATTATTAACTTCTAAAACAAAATGATTTCCAGTTTAGAAAACAATGCACTGACCACATAATTCCTTTTCCATTTTATACAGTTATACAAATATTCTAAATACACATTTTGTCAAGATGGTGGCAAATAAGATTTAACTGTACAGTACGTAAGGAAAGAAAATATTTTAAGCATATTTAGAAGCAATAGAAATGTCTATACAAAACAAGCAAAAATGGAATAAAATTTTATATTTAAAGTATTGCAACAGTCCCACAGGTTTGTAACAAAAATGTCTTTGCACAGTTCCTCACAATGCCCCATTAATAGCTAAAGCAAGACAGCAATTTTTAGAAAATAATGTTTCAAAATGCTACACATGGTACTACTGCTTGCACAGTCTGATCAAAATAACAATCTACTTGGAATCAAGCAAAACTTAGGAGGAGATATACCAACCAACTTTAAAATTATCTGTATAAAAGTCATTGCACATTATTTTACTCAGTTGTTTGAAAAGTAAAAAAGTGTATTTACAAAATATTTCGCAGACAAAATTATAAAGTGAATGGATAATATATAAGTAACACGTCTTGATACTGACAGTTCAAGAACACACACTAATGGTTTTATCGTTTCGCGAGGTTTTCAGTGCTCCTTCCTCCAGGAAGTAAACTTGACTTCTACTTTGAAATGGATTTACAAGATGTCACACATAGCTATTTCAACATCAGCATTATAAAACAGTATGTTAGAAACATGAAAGAAAGAAGAAATTTGTACATCTTAAAAAGTGAGCTATTCATAGATCAACAAATGTAGGTTTTTTTTTTTAATTTAGTTAGGATAAGCGTTCATTATTCTTCAGATAATAAACCCAACACTTAAAATGGAAATCCTGGACTAGATGAGAATTGAAAAAGCACCATGCACAATAGTCTTAGTGTGGTAAACACTGAAGAAAAAAAATAGCACCTGGAATCCTGTAACACAGATCATTTAAAACTGGTCAAGTAGCTGGCGAAGATACGGTGCCTTTGACAGTTCTCTGCTTACTCTGGAGAGCTTGAAAAGTACTGGACAGTTGAGGGAAACACACTGGATCTGTCGATCAAAGCAGCCTGTACAGTTCTTGCATATCTAGATTACAAGTAGAAAAAGTAAAACAGATTATTTCAAGCTTAACCCAAGCAAGACATAAATCACTTGGGACTACCGAGTCGTCAACATTGTATCAGCGCAACAGGCACAGCCCTGCCAGCACCAAGCTTTTCCCCAACACGGAGGGACCCAGAGCAGCTCCGTCCTCTGCTGCAGCCCCTCCTGCCGGTGCCTGGCCAGCAGGCATCACCCACGTGGAGCTGGGCAGAGATCAACAGCTTGGCTGTACAGCTCAGGTTTCAATCCTCCTAATTAAGTTCTACTCGTTTGCAGTGGTGCAAAAAGTAAGGCAAATCAGTTGAGTGGATTTAAGTGGCGCAGTGTGTTAC
Source organism: Sula dactylatra (assembly GCA_013389905.1). Classification (NCBI taxonomy): domain Eukaryota; kingdom Metazoa; phylum Chordata; class Aves; order Suliformes; family Sulidae; genus Sula; species Sula dactylatra. The sequence continues at coordinate 54,332 of WEKW01006820.1, forward strand.
ATTCATGATAAACTTACCCTGTAGAAAAGTTTCCTAGTGAAAAAAAGACAAAACTCTTATTCTGCAGTTATTCTCTACACAGGAAAGGGACTTCATAAACTCCTCCTGTTTCAGGATAAGCTTCAATTAGAGCTTTACTTTACAAGTCAGAGTTAATCAATCCCACAACAGAAACACACAGGGCACGCAGGTTCCACTGCTCTCCTTGTTCATGGAGCTGCTCCTTAATGTAGTTAACGCTGCTTGAAAGTACTTTTAACATGAGATGCCTGATGGAATAAAACAGCAGCAGGCGCAGTTTTTTCCAAAGATAGCTGAAAACTAAAGGCCCCTGCTTTGCTATTTTACTTTTAATCCTTTCCAGTATCTGCCACCTCCAATGGTTTTTCGAAAAACTCAGAAATCTGCTTCCAACCACTCTTGAGTTTTGTAACATCAAAATGTTACACAGTGTAATCCTACCTTTTGTTCCAGGTTTGTAAACACTAGAAGAACCTCAGAAATGAGTCTACCCCAGGTCTTTTGAAAGAGGCTGTGACTGGTTTGAACGCAAGGGACCAAACTAAATGGTACTTGAGACACTTTCTGAGTTCAGTTTGTGTAGAGGGGAGAAGTCTATGGCCTTGATCTAAGGCAAGTAATTTTAAAATGTATTTTAAAATAACGTATGATTCAGTGTTATATCAGTTTTCTGCTGGGTCTGGCATGTTTATAATCTAGGAGGGCCAAGAATTCAAGCTGTGAAGGACACATACATCCTCCTGTTAAAATAAGACAGATGCTTTTCCAGAGAGGTTGAGTCATCAAACACTGAGTAGGACAGGATCGCAGGCCTTGCCGACCTGCTGCATGTTGCAGGGACAAGCGAATGTTCGGATCAAACCCACTGGTCCAGCCCCACGGAAGGATCAATCTGCTGAGTTCTGATTTATCCCAGAACAAAAGTCGTGTAAAAGGTTCAGAGTACCGCAGGAAGACTGCAGAACATGCACCACCTTCCTTTACTGTCATTTAAAATGCAGATCAGAGCAAATATTACAAAATCCAGCAAGAAATGGAAGTCCACACCTTAGTAAGGCAAGATTTATGAACAGTCAATTATAATGGTTTTCGAGCAATAGAGCCCCATGGGAGCCTATCAAATCAATGCCTAGACTACAGGAACATTTATATCCCTGCAGTTCAGACAAGTCTTTAAAATGGTTCATGTGCTAGCACTAAAAATCAGTTTTAACAAAAATATTTATTATAAAATATGACAAAACGAAAATTAGGTGAGGACACGCATGTGTTTCTGCAAGGGGAGGCACTGTGCTCTGCTGTAACATATTTGCGAGCACAGTCAGCTACCCTCTTAATTGACTTCTAGCTCAAGGGGAAAAAAAAAAAAAAAAAAAAACCAGCTTGGAAAATTCCTACGGAGAGGAAAGGTAACAAGAAAACCACCAAGCTAAAACATATCCATGTTATATATATATAAGTAAATAAATTTTCTGGGACAAACATTTTTGTTACCAGAACATCATCGGTTATTTTAATGCAAAAAAGGTATTTCTTTCATACTTTTACAACTCTCCATCATTGTCATTATAAAAAGGCACCTACAAACCATGTAAGATACTCTTAAAAAAAGGAGAAAAGCACCTTCTGTTCTGATCCCCCCCCTTTGCCTTCAGTTTAAGGAGAGTAACAGCTGCTACGCTGCCTTCAACAGCAACAGGAAAAGCAAACAAGCTGTAACACGTTTAACACCCGGATTGTACTTCCCATTTCTGCTGGGGGCATTGAGTAACATGCTGCTTTGAAATTTCAGCCCTTGTCTTTGGCTGACAGACATCTGACAATGCCTTAATCATACCTTGACCAGCTGTTCTTGCTTACGCTCCAACTCTCGGATTTCTTGGTTGAGAATCACTGCCACATGCTGTGGCTGGCTTCTGCATTTATTACAGATCCCATACTGGGTCAGTTCATCACACACGGGACAGTGTAAGGTCGTGAAATACTGGGAGATTGTGCCTTTGCGTCCTTCTAGCTCACTGCGGGCAGTTGAGGCAGCTTTTTGAATCTGTTCAAAAAATCAAAGAGATAATGAACTTTCAAGAAAGCAGCTCACCTTACTCCTAGATTACATAGCCTATTTTTTTAAAAAGGAGTATGAATGTGCAACACAGCCTGCAGGACATGGGTTCATACACAAATTATTAACATGGATCGCATCACTGTGAAGAGCATAGCTCTTGCCCTGAAGTGATACACTGAACAGAGCCCACCGACACCTCCTTCATAGGGAATCCCACCAGAAAAGAGACAGCATAACCAAAAAAATCGTCAGCCACATGCTAAATTCCTGATCTCATCTCAAACTCTGCCTCCTGCCGTTGCTCCTTTGTAGGTGCTGATCTGCTTCACGTCCAAAGGTGCCCTGGCTGCAGCCCCAGTGGCTGCCTTCCAAATCCTGCCTCCCCTCGAGCTTCTGTGCTGGTGCAGTCCCGGTCGCAGAGCTGCCACCGTCCTTTGGTCCATGGCTCTAGCTCATGCTCCAGTTTCCCCACACAAAGCTCTACCACCGTCCCCTCGCCCAGGGAAGCTGGTTCTCTGTGCTTGCTCCTAGTGCTGCATGACTTATGCTCTGTGCTGTCCTTTACTCTCCTGCTTCAAACACCCAGCTGCTCTGTTCCCTGTGACCTCCTTGGTGCTCCCTGGCCTTGCAGAAAGTCTGGGCTCTTTTTGCTGCTAAAAACATGCCGTTATGGCAAAATAGCCTTTTAAACTATGGAAGGGGTCTGAAAATAGAAGTTGACAGTGTGATCAACCTGGCACAGAAGCTGAAAAAACTGATTTACTAAGTGAAAAGAAACGACACAGAAGAGCCAAGAATCAGGTTTTAGGTTTGGGCATGAAACACTGCCTTGTAAAATAACTTATGCTGTTGCCTTATATGAGCATCATCCCATTAAAAGTCACGATAAAACCAAATACTATATAGATGCACTGTGTTTGCAATCTGTTTTCAAACACTTACCCGTGGCAACTCGTGGTACCAGCTGAAGACATCTATGCCAATAAGTGAGAACACCCTAGCCAGTGGTGGCAGAATTTGTTTGGTAATATAGTAGGTAGCATTCAGCCTCAGGTTGGGATCCTGCAGGACTTCAATGGGCCGCCTCACCAGCTGTATCAGGGGCAGTCCGGGCATGCCGTACACGATGACGTAGGGCACTCGTTCCCCAACTCGTGGTTCAGAGCGACGGTCATAGGCGAGCATTCTCCTGTTTAAAAATAGCCTTTATAATGCATCCAGAGATAAATTTGTAGTTATTTCTTTTGCTTGTAAACTTCCCCCATCTGATTATATTAGTAGCTCTCCAGACGACTGAAGTTAGTGTCTATTATGAAGCACAGAACCAAGTTGTTTCATTTTTGATTTGTCTCATGATCAAGCCCAAATTTTAGAACTCGGAACATAACCCCTAAAGATAAGGCTTGGAACATAAGCCCTAATGGCCTGTTTCAGGTCACCTGCATTTGCATGCAGGTTGCTTTCTAGCAGGTTGCTTTTCTTTAAAGAAATATTTTAATAAAGAGCGGCCAGGGTACTAAAAAGAGCTCAAGTAGTCAGAAAGCAATTTGAAGCAGGTATCAACCCAAGACTTGAGTTTTATTTTATTTAAAAAGCATGGCTTAATTTGGAGACCTTTTATATTAAGCAAGGTGGCAAAATGTGCCAGCTCACATTATCTATTACTGATAAACAATATCAACAGGATGAAATATTAACTTTAAGTAAGGTACTTTTAAAAATATGAGAAATGATGCATGGTAATGTATTTCACAGCACTGAGAGACATCACTACTACAATTTTTAACATGGCTAATATCCGTAAGTGATGGACAATCTTGGAGAGCCAAGCCCTTGTACAAAACCCAAGGCATAAGTAACAGCAGTGAACACATCATTACAGCGTCCCAACAAGAGACTTTACTCTTGAACGTGTGTGGCTCTTTCCAGGACTACGAAATGGCTTTCTAGGACTATATGATGCCTGATCTCTCTTCACACACAGAAGAAAGTCAGAGCCAACTGCTGCAACTATATCTGAAGAAGACATCTCACTGCTACCCCTAACTTGGCAGGACAAAGGTCAAGAGAAAAAATACCTACGATTAGCACTTCTTAATCTCATTACCTGGTGATTTCCAGGGCTGGTACACAGGATCCAGGTTTGTAAGCTGAGCTCCCTCTGTACTCTTTTGCAAAGATGAAGTCTTGCATGCTGGCTTTTCCTTCCAGTAACTTCATGCATTGATTCTGAACGTACTGTTTGATCTGACTTATGTCCCGTGTTTCAAATAGCAGCTTGATAGAACACTCAAGTATCTTTACAACCAAAGGAGAAATGTGAGAAAAACATGTACATTTAAATAAAAAATAATTAATTCCAAATAACTCAGTAAATTATACGGAAGTAATACCCTGCTTAGAAAAAGTATCAGTTGTCATATTAACATTGCAGTTCACAACAGGTTGCATTGTCTTCCACTCGAAGACATTCATAAACACCTCACTGGACAACTTCCTCTTCAGTTTGACACATCTTTCATGACATTATCTGGCAGCCAAGAGGGCCAGCCATGTCCTGGGGTACATCAAGCACTGCATTGCAGCCGGTCGAGGGAGGCGATTGTCCCGCTCTACTCTGCGCTGGTGCGGCCTCATCTTGAGTGCTGTGTGCAGTTTTGGGTGCCACAGTACATCAAGGATATAAAGTTTCAAAAGAGTTTCCAGAGGAGGGCCATGAAGCTGGTGAAGGGTTTAGAGAAGAAGCCGTATGAGAAGCAGCTAAAGTCACTTGGTTCATTCAGCCTGGAGGAAGCTGAGGGCAGACCTTATCGTGGTCTGCAGCTTCCTCACAAGGGGAGGAGGAGGGGCAGGCGCTGATCTCTTCTCTCTGGTGACCAACAATAGGACCCGAGGGAATGGCAGGAAGATGTGCCGAGAGGTGGGGTGGGGTGGTGGTGTTTAGGTTGGGTATTAGGAGAAGGTTCTTCACCCAGAGGGTGGTGGCGCACTGGAACAGACTCCCCAGGGAGGCAGTCATGGCGCCAAGCCTGACAACGTTCAGGAAGCACTTGGACAACGCCCTCAGAGACATGGTGTGAATTTGGGGTTGTCCTGGGCAGGGACAGGAGCTGGACTTGATGATCCTTGTGGGTCCCTTCCAACTCAGGACATTGTATGACACGATTCTATGATTATCCATACTCCGGCACTAAGACTGTTTCAACAATTACAGAGGTTTTCCAGAGTATGAGAGATGTTTTTCCCTGCCATCTAAAATATTTTGCCATGACTTTCTGACAACCTCAGCAAGCAAAGGAATTGGGATTAAAAAGAAAAAAGGAAATAAATCCGTCTAAGTGGTTACCCTTCTTACTGGCATAAATTTGTTCTGACTTGATTAAGAACAAGAGCCTTTTCTTTTTAACTCCCCAACAGACAGCTTAAAATAAACAGGCAAGGAAGTTTATTTTAAATGAATTCTTAGCTAAACTAGATTTATATAAGTGAGCTATTTAGCAGACACATCTGCATGCCTCACGCATCTTGGACTAATACTTACTTCCAGTTACAGTGAACTAGATCAAGAATGGTTTTCCAGAGAACTTACATGGGGCTGAGGGCTTTTTATGGTGGTT
>WEKW01006820.1:60048-70616 GCA_013389905.1 Sula dactylatra
TTTTTTTTTTTTTTTTTTTTAGGGGCTGAAAGATAGTAGTTAAGATGCAACGTGCAAGTCCTTCTAGTGCTGTGCAAGATCTTCAACTTATCTTTCAAATGGCTCATACCAGAAAAACAGTGAAGCCTCAGACAACTCACAAGGACTAGAAACTCTTAGAACGGACAAATATACAATGAAATAACAGAATACTACAATTTCGTTCAGGAAGAAATGCACAAGTATTTTACCTTGGAAACAGCAGGACAGGAGTCCCTTCGGACTGTCTCTATGCCTTTTGCATCAAATACTGGGTCCTTCTGGTCCAGTGTTTCATACATGTAACCCACGTACCTCTTTTTAGTTTGCAGGACACATGGCAAGTAGACCTGGAATGTTTAAAAAGAAGATAGCTGAATCTGGCATGCGTTGGGAATATAAGGTGGCTCTGAAAACATAGAGGGTTTCCTAAGGAATACTTTGCTTTGGTGGCTTTTTTTTTTTTTTTTAAAAAAAAATCATGAAAACCAATAAACTAGATCAAAGGACTGTTAAAGGACGGCTGAGGAAGTTGGGATTCAGTGGTGTTCCATTCTTAAATCACTTTATATTTCATCTAGCTGTAAAGGCTAAGCAACCTGAAGCTCAGATGAAAAGTGACACACAGTAAAAATTGTTTCGAGTACCCTTACTTTTCTGGATTGTATCTGTCAGCATTTTTAATGTAACCATATTATCTCTCTTTCTTAAAAGGACAACAACTTCATTTTAAACATCAGAGAAGAAAAATTTCCCAGCAAAAGTAGTGGCTTTGAACTTTCTATTTTCTAATTATGAGGTGCCTAAAATCAGTTAGTATCTTGATTTGGGGAAAGCATGCTTTTGACATGCTTATGCTTGGAGAACGGTTTCCTCATGAATGGATTTTTAGGGTCATGGTCTCTTTTGCTGGTTTTCTTCAACCTGTTGTTTCATTCCTGATTGTGTCAGTATTCCTTGACCAGTTTCAGAAGAAAGAATGGGGAACAATTTCTTCCCAGTATTACTAGGATAATCTCACATCTTCCTGGCTGTCATAGAAGAGACAGCAGTGAGTTTAGATTGCCTCAGGCTTAAGAAGGTCCTGCATGCAGGCGTCCCACTTCGTGACCAGATGCTCCAGCTTTGAGGCGTCTTCTTCTTCCTGTGCTAGGAAGCTACTCTAGAAGAGTACTGAATATTTTGACCCACAGGTGAATAAGGATGCTTGAAGTGAAGCACTCGGACATGCTCTCAAGTATATCCTTGCATCTAGTATTTTTTTGTGGCTAATTACTCCTTCAGTTTAATGACACAGAATTGCCTCAAGGTGGGAAGGGTGCTTGTACATTAGTCAGTGAGGAAAAGTTGCCGTGCTCTCCACAGGTATCCTGACTTTTCCTGCTAATATTTTTCTACTGTATTTTCTGTGAAAAATGGCAATTTGCTTACAAATTCTGATTGAACCTGTTGAGTCAGGTATGTACTCTGAAAATACCTACAGCACCTGAACTGATTGCTACTGACTTTCCAATGATAAACTTCCACCAAAATTAGTATCATATTGCCTTGCTCTTCTACAAAGAGCTTACTGCCATTAATACTTATTTCAAAGGCTACTGAATGGATTTTTAGGATTTTTTGTTTTATATGTATATGTATCACACATATCCTGAAGTGTGCTAAGGCTGGCTGAAGAATAAGTATCAGGCTTGTTATTAATGCACTGGAATCACTTCAAGGGATGGCATACATTTGCTCTACCGAGTTGCATACGTTGGTTTGATTGTATGTATATAATATAAAACTGAGGGAGGCACTTCCAAAAATTGACGAGACAGGAATTTCAAAGTGCCTGATGCTGCCACCGCAACAGGCCACCAGGCATCCTGGTGTGAAAGTAGGAATATTTCTTTTTGCTGTTCATGCTGTAGCAGTCCTCTGACAAGGTCCCTGAGGCATTAAGGAGCTTGCAACATACCCGCAGAAACGGTACAGCACATGACTGTTGTATATCCTTAAGCTACGTTAGTGTCCAGAAAGATCTTTTATCATCATCATCATTTTTTTTTTAAAGGTTAACAACGTTTTCACCCGACACACTTGAAGCAAAATATTTTCCTTTTACCTTTTCAAACTTCAGTTTAACAGGTTTGGGGTTTGTTGCTGTTACAGCTTCAGCAATTTCTTGACCAATCTTAAAAGACTGCTCCTTTGTGGCTCCTTTCAAGAGTACAAACATGCTAAGAGAAATCAGACATAGGAAATAAGCACAAATCTGTTCAACATAGTTCCTGAAACTTATAAGCTATAGTTTCCTGGTGGCAAGAGAGGGATGTTGTTATCAATTCTGTTCCCATTCTCCAGCTAGAAAAGCCGAAAAACCTGAGAAACTTCAGTGTTCAGTATGAGATCAGGAGTGCCAAAGGCATGATGAGCGCTGTGACTCTCTGGTGAGGTAAGGAACGTGACTGCTCCTAGGCACTGCAAAACTTGAGTTCCCAGGAGAGAACTATAAATAGCTCTAGGTATGCCCTTTATTTCCCCTACAGGCAGTAACAGAATTTTACTTACTTTCTCCAACTTTTTTTTTTTTTTGATGAAGCTACTATGAATTTAGTAGCTTTGAAATTTCAAGTCTTTCATCAAATCTGGCTGAAATCAGTCACTGGATTCACAAGTTATTAAGGAAGGACAGCCAGACAAACTTTGCTTCTCATGGCTGAAAAATTATCCAAGGCTAGCACCAGAGATGGATACGCCTAGACCATTTTTATTATTTAGATTAAAGATTGACTGAGAAAGGGGAGATAGTTATATGATGTATTTCAGGCAGCCTAATCATATCTTTGTATGCTCTAGTGGCTGCTTCTGAACTGTATCCACTTTTGAAGCTTAAAATAGTGCCTTCCTCTAAGTATCAACGTGCAATGCCTACTATATTATAAATACTGTTTTCCAAAATAAAAATGGTGTCAGAAACAGGCACAAAAATATTCATTTGATAAGTAAGACATATTAATTCACACCTTAAAAAATTTTGTTCCACTAATTTTCAAAAGAAAGGAAACCCTCAAAGTGCTTTCTAAGAGTCCTAACAGAAACTCCCAAGAAAATAAATCTTGTTTACTTTGCATATTCTGCAAGACAGTAAGCAACATTCCAAAGAGGGTCCACGTACTCTTTTCAGTACCATTAATTCCCCTTCTTGCGACAAAAGAAAAATATATCTATGGAGAACTACTATGATTTTAAAACATTGTAAGAAGCAGACCATTAATTACCTGTCCGTATCACCATACACAACGTGAGCACCCCATTTTTTTGTATCGTTCACCAGTTTTATGGCACGCTCCAATGTTTCTCTGGCTTTGTGGACAATGCTGTCCCCAACCTGCAAAATTAAATTGAAAAGCTTTATTCTACTGCTAAACCCACTACTAGCTCTTGGTAAACATAATCTAACCTTGCTTCATGTGTTTATGGCAATTACTATATTGAGACAATATATTTTATTTCATGGTTTAAATGCATATAATAAATAAAAAGGTTGCTCACATTACCCCAAAATACCAAGAATTAAAGGAAGAGCGATCAAAAGTTGTTAGGCATTAGAATAAAGAAAAATTTGATTTAAACTTCTTGAAGAGTACTAAAAGTGTAAGGAGCAAGACAAGATCACTTAGGATCATTTTCTCTAGTTTTTGGATTCTTCTGATTCTTTCTTTTACGAAAACTGTGAAAGAGCTACAATGTTTTATTTTATTTCCACTATTAGTACTGTAATCTAATCTACCTTTGGAGAGAGTTCTACAGAAATGCCAACTCCAACTGCTCTTTTATGGGAATAAGACGACTTTTTTTTTTTTTTTTTAAAGGATCACAAATAAAATCCCAAGTTGGTGATTTTCAGTACTACAAATAAAACCCACTTTTATGAAGGCATTTAGATTAAATACGTTTCAAATAATACTGTGTTATCTGACTATACTTTATTAACAGTGTCTTTTCCAGTTTTTCTGCATTTTTATCTATAACCCTTACCTCAGCACATGGCATTCTTCCAGAAAAATTAGCAGCAGTATAACCAAATGTAAAATTAGCTATATATTTAAGACCCAACTGACGAGCTTCAAGCATTCGAGTTATAGCCTTGTCATGCTTATAAGCCTTCATTGACTGTTTCACCATTATCCTAGTCTTCAAGATTTCTTCTAGCATTCTTGGCAGCACACCCTTCCTTANCAAAGCTCTTAAGGGCAGGGTAGATAGCTTTTTGTTCTTTGTTTTCATCAGTCTTGCTAATGCAATGTTTAGATAACCTTATTAACTAAAATAGGACTTGAATATTTAACTGTTAATTCTCAAAATGTTAAATGCTAAAGGAATATTATATTTTAAAAATTCTGCAAATATTCTTTACTTAAAGTTTTTATTTTACATTAAATATATGTATGCTGGTGATTGGCTAATTATTAGTAAGACCTCCAGGCCGTATTTATTAATTCATTACAAATCAGCCAGCAGTACACATAACATAAAATGAGAACAATAGAAAGCAAGTCAGGGATTTTCATCTCCCAAACCACAACTCTTTTCCTAGGAAAGCATTCTGCTATACAGGTAGGAGAAGAATGAAGTGTTACACACAGATAATTACTGTTTGATCCCCAACTGCATAAGTAAAACACAGTTTAATTATAGATGAAATAAGCCTTCAGTATAAATGAAAGCATAAAGATGACATTTTATTTCCTGAACTGCCAGAAGTTCAGCACTCTGACAAATATCAAAAAAACACTGGGAAATTAGAGACTGAACCTCCTCCCTTCTGTCTGTTCTTAATGCAGCAAAATATAAACTACAATATCAATTTGATCTTAAGCTAGTCAGCCAAGAGGAAGTGAAAATGCCTGTCACAGAGCACTAATACCATTACCTTGACAAAAGCTACTCCACTGGGTGACACTGTGATATCATGCCTAATCTGGTAAAGTAAGTCAGGAGGCACTCTGAGAGACGTACAGCCAAATTTGAATGCATCATATCTAAAAAGAGAAAAATTAAATATGAAGACAATTCATTCACTTACAGCCCAATCAAGCAAAAGCATCAACTCACACTAAAATGCTGATAATGCCAGCAAGGATAGAATCACAATTGTAATCTCAGGTATAAACATACCATCATTTAAAATTTCTTAGCTACATGTGATAGGCTCTGGGAATAAAGTAGTAATAAATGGCTAAATTGCAACACATGCGTAATTTATCAGTTCTGTTCTGCATTAATGCATTACATTAAAATGCTGAGTTAATGGAGGCATGTACTCATACCATAATCCCCTGTTTACATGCATGTTTACCAAGTAACACATTGCACATATTTTCTTCCTATAAACGCAGAACTTCAAATCAGAAACTTGAAAACCTGATGGTGACACCTAGCAGTCATCACATACATCTTCCCATTCTTCCAAATGTTGTTTTATAGAGGCAATTATAAAGATCAATGAGATTTTTTTTCCAGTTAACAGAATTACCATTAAGCTCAATAAGAGATGCTACACAAAATAACTCATTGTATCTTTTTCATTTTGAATAGTTAAGACCAGACCAAACTACAACTGTTAAAGAGAACAACTACAATTTATTAACATACAGCAGAATAATACTAGTTCAGTTCTGAAAATAGGTAGTGGATTTATATAACATTTTAACTTATTCTGAAGCAATATTAAAAGCTAGCATCACCACAATAATAGAACAGGTGTACACACATGCACAGAGTTATTGTTTTGTGTTTTTTTTTTCTTTAACAGAATAGAGTCTAATTCTGTATTTAATTAAAAATGTGTATTGATGTGTATATGTATATGTGTGTATCTGGGTGTGTGTACACTCTCCCCCACACCAGTAGATCTTTATCATCTCTATTGTGTAACAGAAAACGGTGCTATTCATACATGCCCATTGTTTCCAATGTCAACCAAGGGTTCTCAGTACCTTAGAAAAGATGCTGAAGTCTCTACAGAATCAAAGTTTGTGATAAAAGAATAACAACTTACTTTCCTAAGTTTTCAACGTGTCCCAGGCAGGTTGAAAAACAGTAGTTGTATGCTATCACAATGGAAGGATATAATGACTGGAAATCTAATACAAGAACAGCATTGCTGTAGAAGCGGGATTCTGGTTCCATTATTAAGGGAACACACTGCAGGGCTTTCATTTGAGCTCGCTGCTGGATACTGGGTGTCACAGGAATATAATTCATTGGCTTTGCAACACGCAGCATCATCGACTCCACACGATACTGCAAAACAGTTTGGATATAATCATTATAATTGTAATTTTAAAAAATGCAGAATAAGCATAGGTGTATTAAAACTGTGTAAATACATATTTACACTTCCTGAATTTAAAGTACGGACAACTAGTTTTCCAAAATAAATAGCCACATTCTTACTTTTAATGTGTATTTTCTATCTCATATAGTGGACTTTTGCCATGTGTTTCCTCATCATTTAGCCCTAATCATAAAAATCAAGTACTTCTAATTTTTATCTATGGAAAAAACAAACATCCAGCTCAGGTTAAAAAATAAACATCCAACAGGCTGCAACAATATATGTGGATGGCCATGCTACAGTCAGCGAACGAGCATTTCCTAAACAGTGTTTTTGTTAAACTTGTAGAACACTGAAGAAAAAGTATAATATGCAGTTGATGACCATTTTCCATAGGAACCTGCACAGCAATTTTATTTCAACATTTGGGAAAACAGAGAAATGACACACAAGTTGTATGACTTGATAATTGTGCCTCCAAGTTTTTGACCACGAGAAGTAACTAGAATGTACTTGGCTGCAAGAGAACCAAGGGAAGAATCTACATCAGCCATTTCAGAAGTGTACTGCTTTGCACTGGGTATCATGTTTTCTTCCTGATGATGCCACAAGCAGTACAGGAAGCATAAAATAACAGAAAATTTAAGAACTTTCACCTTGTTCAAGACATCACAATGTCATATGTTGAGGTAGCAACATGGGAAAAGACCAGCCCTATTTATTTAGGTATTATTCAGTGCTTTAGCAAGGCTTAAAAAGCACTAAATAGCCAGGTATTCACTGTGTCCATTCACAATAAAAAACAAAATAGCTGAAAATTATATACATGGGGGGCAAAGGACTGAAAATCCCAAAATATCAAAGAACAATCCTCTATAATCCTAAGATCCTGTGCTTTGTAAGCAATTAAATCACTATTCAAAAGCCCTCTGCCTGACACACTACATATTCAAACATTGAACTGAATAGTTTAGATATAATTTCTTTAACTTTGATGTTATAAATGAATTTACAGAACCAACAGCTTTATCAAGACCCTGCCACCTTACAAACAGGTTGGGGTTTGAAAGTGTAGTTTTGCAGCAGCATAAGCTGCTGCTGCCTTGCACTAATTGTGCACTAATTTGTGTCCAGTCATGAGCTCAGATGTGTGATGAGGTGGTCAGGGACTGGATCTGGCAAGAGCTAGGGGTTTGGTTCCCCCTGCCCCGCCCCATAGTTTTCAGCAAGTTCTTCAATCATCTGACTAATGATCTATGACCATCTCCTGTTAGATTTGTTTAGTCTACTATGGAATATTCAAGACAGTTTAATAAAATAAAAGAAAAAATAACCTTTAAAAAAGGTCTTGTAAAACTTAGAGATACAAAAATATGGAAAAAAATAACTTAAAATATCTGAAATCTGTTCTTAGCACTGTTCCATTTTAACATTTTTTTCAGCTAAGGAGAAAAGTAATATCTTCATAAAAGGTAGTGATGATTCTTCCGAGTGAAAAAAAAAAATTATTTGAGGTGACTGGGAATTGTTGCAACTGCCATTTTCATGATCTTGAAAGTTTCAATGGAAACAAAACACATGCACAGAAGGAAAGAGAAAAGAACAGTCAGGATAGAAAATGCAGCATGTTTCTATTGCTCACTCCCACTCACAGCCACTTGAGAAAATGACAGGCAGAACAGTCTTTGCAGGCTGCAGTCATGACAGTTTAAGCATATCTACATTGGCAGTATGCCAGTTCCACCCCTCCTGTCCCTAACTGTGCATTCCTCTCCCTTTGCTCCAATACTGGTACTTTTCTGATAACATGGTAAACCAGATCAGGGAGCTAAACTGGCAAATACCTACTGAACACCACCATAGTTCTGCTGTTGGTGCCACGCCCCCCCCCCCCCCCCCCCCCCACAAAAAACAAAAAAAAAAAAAAAAAAAAAAAAAAACCAAAAAAAACAAAACCCCCAAAAAAACCCCAGAGGGCCAGTACCAGCAAGACCAACAAGAACCTGCACTGGGTCAAGTCATGACACAGGCAACTGCAGTCAAAGGAAAAAAGGTGGCAACATTTTTAAATTGGTTTGAATTTTTAAGGAACCGTAGCTTCAGACACTACCGTTTCTGTCTTAAAACAATGCTGCTCTGCTTAGGACATTAGGTTTTAAGTTGTCTGTCCAGAGAAGTTGGCAAAATAATCAATCCTGGTCAGCTCAGCTACATTCTATTAAAACAGAAAGCAGAAAGATGGTAGGAAAGAAGAATTATGGTAGGAAAGAAGACGAGAACAGCAGAGCAGGCACACGTGAGTAAAGGTAGTTGCTCTCATTTCAGGTGCTGTTCAGGGCTCACGTGAAGCCATGAACAGAATCTAGTTAGTCTAGTCACTCAGAACCTGGGCAAGGAAAGCCTTTGGTATTACTGGAGACTGGGGTCTCAAAGAAAGAGTAGTGTAAATCTCACTCCATCCTGGTCTTTTTCCTTCTGATGCTAGTATCAAAATAAACAGAACCACACACATCTTGCATGACACACATACTTAATAAAGCCAGAGCCCTTGTCTTATCATCAAATCTCACCCAGAGGTCTGCTTCACAGGAGATGTCACTTAGAACATATTTGATGCAGCTTTGTCTGCCCTGGGAGAAAATCATCTCATCTTTCTAAAACATGCTCAATTTTATTTCTTAGTATTTTAAAAAGCATTAATTTTCAGACTCATCAACGTGTGAAAAATAACAACTCAAAGGGAAAATTTAGTGCTCCCAAAGTCAGTAGAAGAGACTCACTGGCGTGATTACATTTGGGGCACTCTGTTTTTAACAGCTGTTTTTAATCTCTGAGACTAACGATTCAATCCATTATTACTGCTTTTGGATTGTCTTTCTTTATGTTTTGATTTCATGTTATGCAAAACTCTTCTGTGACCTTATGAAAATACATATACTGACTGAAAAGATATTGAAGAACTAAAACATTTTGTAAAGACTATTTTGCTTTTGAGAAGTGTAAGGAAAACTAAATCTTACCTGGGAGCCTCTTGTTAATACATGTAAGAACTGAATGCCAAACAGTCTTGCCATTTCACTTGTTCTGTCAATCAAATCCAGTTTGTCTAACAACTGGAGATTCCCACGGACTCGGCTGACATAATGATCAACCATTTTCCATCTGTGAAAATGAACACCTCGTTACAAACAATCAGAAGAGTGCTGCCCTTTCTACTAAGAAAAATGTATTTTTATGATAGCTTGTTACAAACCAGCAAATAAGATTTCCCCTAGGACGTTTTCATACCACTCTTTCCAAAATGTGGCGCACAAAAACATACACTTATGTATTCTAAGGATATACAGAGAATGTATTACAGCAAACTACTGTTAAGGCATATCTCAATGACATACTATATCCTGTTTTCCTTACTGCCCCAAAGGATTACTGAAACAGAAACTCAACTTTCTCTTCATCTGTTTACATGGTTTTTTTTTTTTACTGAGTGGACTTTTGTGGAACCATCCTTCTGTATTAACAATACCTGTCCCAGCTGAATATAAATTTATAATTTCAGCACAAAACCAAGTTTCCACCTAGCTGAGAAGTATTTAACTTTTACAGAAATTATACGTATGTCAAGAATGGCATTCAGATCAGTACTTGGTTTTATGAATTGTTCATATTGCACAATACCAAATCACTCCAAGGAAGAGCAAAGCCCAGTGTGATACGTGTCACATAAAAGGTATTTTTAAGCACCTATAGTTACTGTCTTAACATCCTGCACACTGTTTTGCACTATTTTTAAGCCTAGCTTGGTTGACATGCACTGTGAAACAAAACAGAAACCTGACAGTTCATTAGAAGTCCATCTGATTAATAGCATATACAAAATAAAGACCTTACAGAACTTCAAAACAGTACATCTAGTCAGATACATTGAAACTGTAACTGAAAATCTGTTTGGTATTTGTGCACTTTAAACAGAAAAATACACAAAGATGAAATATTGAGAGTATAACTACACAACAGAACACAGCAGAACAGTAGAGTAAATAAGCTCATGCTGCTGCGTATAGACTGTTCTACTACCTGAGTTAAACTGATTATTTCCTTCTATGCTGACTTTAGCTTATACCTATCCAATGTTAGGAATCTGGCCTTAAAAAGAAAAAACAAAATGGATTAATAGATCATTACCTGTAGACATCTGCTTTATTATCAAACCAATCAGACAGAA
>WEKW01006821.1:0-13857 GCA_013389905.1 Sula dactylatra
CTAGAGCTAAGATTCACATTCAAAATCTGTGTTCACTAGAGCAGCAGGCTTTCTCCCAGGCCTCCTTTCTTAATCTCTGGACTGTTTGCCACAAGCAATAGGAAGCAATTTCTTGCCATTTCCACCGTGTTACCTTTTCACAGAGAGTATTTCAGTTTTTCTAGTTTGGATGACAAACAATGATTTTTAAAATATGAGTTGAGAAAACTCACCAAGAATTAAACTTCAGTAGTTTTGTCAGCAAATGTTATGGATCTGTTCGCTTCATTTTTGCTATTGCCAGTATGCTGAGTATAACCAAATAATTGTGACCAAGCAGGGTTTTAGTATTTTTAAAACCCCCACAGCTTCTATGAATTTTATAATAAAAGAGAAAACCAGTATTTACATGTGTGTATGTGCAACTTATAGGAGAAACTTTCAGTGCTTCAAACTTCCTCATATCCTTGGCCATGTAGAGCAAGCAATGGATATGACTGGAAAAATACAATGAAACTAAAACATTTCTTAATTTTGTTTTGGAACTATCACATTTAGTTCCTGTCAACCTTATTGCTTTCTGCAAGACATGATCTTACAGTCAAATATCTGTCTGGTGCTGGCATCATTTTCTCTAAGATGTCTACATTGTGGAGTCATTAGATAAGGTTCATTGATTATTTTTTTTCCAGTGTGAAGACCTAGTATTCGATTTCATTTCTACCTATAAAGAAAATGCTGGATGTCTTGAAAAAAAACCCCACACTTGTGCTTGCTTTAATCAACTGTTATAGTAAAAACAAAAAGATAAACTTCAGCTACCACTTAGAGGACTTAACTGTCAGCTGGTGATAAGCTAGTGTCAGGGCAAGGTTAGGACTCTCTTAAGAGGGAGATTTACACTGTTTGGTCCCTCTGGATCAAGGTGGTCAACTTTCAACTGCAAGGTTAAGCTAGCAAATTAGAAACACCAGAGCCTACCCCAGACATGTTCTTTTGTATAATATTTCTGGTTTACTGTTCAGGTTGGAGTTTTCTCACCATTTTGCCTGTCAGAACAAAATTCCACTGAACTTTATTTCTCATCAATTATTTTGAAAAGACATTTGAAAAAAATTTCTTTTCTTTAATAAAGAATATATTTCTTTACCAAGAAGTGCATAATTCTTCCATCTAACTGGGTAACTTCCTTGAAATAAATCAATCTGAATTCCCTAAAATTAATTTTTAATATTTTCCCCTACTGTGATATTTTGTGGGTTATTTTTAGCTTTAAGAATTCCAAAAGGGACATTTAGCACCATTTTCATTAGAATTTCTCTTTATGACTTTACAATGTCCTGACTGTTATCATATATCTGTACTACGTGTAGCTACAGGACTTTTTCTTTAATGCTGTGTATTAAACAGCAGAAGGTGACAGTCAATTATTATTATTTTATACCTGTATATGTTTATATACACACCTACAAACTCACACGTACATATACATATGCACACACACACACATAACCCACTGGATTGGTATAATGGCTGTAATTTTATCTGTAGTTTTATGCTCAGGATTTATGACATCACTCCCCTCCACTGAAATTAGAGGTTGAAGCTCACATGGTGGTATGTTTTATTTGTCCATCTAAATTTAGCATAGATAGTACTGAAATATATACCAAAAACTGTTTTAAGAAGCAGTACTGACGTCTAAATGATACAGGCATATATAATTCCCTGTCATGGTATTCTGTAGGAGAATTTAAAAATAAGATTACTCTAGTTTTATTATTTTCTCCTTGATTTTTCTTTCTCTTGTTTTATGCTTTCATCAGTCTCAGCCAGAGAGTAGAAAGAAAAACCCAGGTGGATTTATAAGCTTTGCTTTTTGGATTAAACAGAAACATGTAATATTCAGATAGGTTTTTTCAGCCTTGGAATTAGAGACCTTGAAATTGGAACTGATTTTATGCTTTCCTATAATAATATTTTTATGAGTGAAATTGGAAAAGCAGCACTCAATGGGAGAAGAGGGAAAAATGGAGCTGGCTGCTGCTACAGGGATATTTATGGGGAGTTTGATGTTTTGCTTGGAGAATAAAGGAGAGCTTTTACTGCAAATACCTATATAAGGGTCTTTTTGTTCTGCAGAGCACATTCTTTTGACCCTCCTTCTTGCCTGAGTTTTCTCCTCCCCTTCTACTAAATAGGAAAAAAGAAGCTTTGTTTTTTTAGGGATACAATTGACCAGTTGTAAATGTTGGCATTGTCTTTGGCCAGGCAAATGGAAAACTTTTATTTTTATATTCACATTAACAATATAAAACATTTTACATAGAGATTTCTTCAGTTTACAGCGGTGATAGGTAACATATTCTGTACTTAATAGGTACGGAACTGAAAGAAAGGACCAAGGTTAGCCTGTAGGCTGGTAACACAGTTTGTATCCAAATACTTCTTCCTAGTCTTGTGTCCTATCTACCAATTTGTGTGCAACTCATTTCTCTTTGGACCTCTCTCCTACAACAGCTGAAAGGGCAGATCATAGATTACCTCAGAGTATTGGTCAGGGGCAAGGAAGAATTTGTATGAGTTATTGATTGCATGGTATTTTGTTCCATATAAAAATTATATTCTATTATAAATAAATAATGCCAAAACAAGCACAAAATCGACAGAATTGATGAAATTTCATGTGAACGTGAAGGGCTCAAAATTCTCTAACCAATTCCATCAGCTTTGCATTTCATATAACCAAGATTTCACTTTTATGTCCTTTTCAGACATTTGAAGAGAAATGCTGGGACTACCTGAAGTAAAAAACTGAAACAACAAAAAACGCACTGGCCTGTATATCAGACAGGAGACTCTCATTTTAAAAGTTTGAGAGTTTTTACAGGCATGTTGAGACTCTGCAAGACAATCAAAGAACAATGCACACATACAAGAATTCTGAGCTCACACTGCAGTGGCTAAATAAAAGTGCTAAATGTGGTCGGTACAAGATCATAGAAGTGACAGAAGATACAAGCTAGAAGGCCAAAAGCAAAAGGATGTCATTAGCCCCATGGGGGCCTTATTTGTCCTGTGCTCTAACGTGACTAGGGCTCACAAATGCACAAGAAGAAGACAGGAGCACCCCCAGGGCACTTGCACAGCAATGAAGGAAAGAAGGACACCTCTCCTCATGTGGTGCTCTTAAGCAGACAGGATGGTTGGCCCTCAGTCATTTTTTCTGGAAGTCCATTCATGTTTACATCAAAATCCCTGAGAGAAATGTTTCGGTTAGGCCAGTGTTCTCCTCATCTGGAATTCCTGTTCTAAGTGCTTTTTTAAAAAAACTTAGCAGCCAAATATTCCACTGCTTTGTATAATGATACTTAACCCTAGCTGAAATTTGTACCCTTTTGTAGCAATTTACACATGCTAGTTCATGTCTCATCTCTGACATTAATATTTTATATACATTGTTCATAAATAAAAGTGGTCACAAAAGTTGAAACAGAATGAAAAACAGTCAGTCATTCTGAGACATGAGGTGGCAGACATAAAGGATTACTTCCAAATGCTTTGTGCAATAAAGATCTTTAAAAAAATCCATCTCATATATACGTTGGCTTCTGAAAAAAACTTCTGGAAAGGGACTAAAAGTTGTCTTCAAAAAAGCTACATTTGGGGTCTTATCAAGACAATTCTTTGAAATTAAGGGAAGACTTTATGTTCCTACTGATGGGTTTTGAAGCAAACTAACAGAAAGTAAAAATTCATAAATGAGAACACTTACATTAGAAACATAAACTGATGAAACTCTCAGACTGTAATATCCAATAAAACTAATCAACGTACCTCAGTGTCATGGTTTTAGCTGGGATAGTTAATTTTCTTCACTGTAGCTGGTACAGTGCTGTGTTTTAGACTTGGTATGAAAATAATGTGATAACACACTAATGTTTTAGTTGTTGCTAGGTAGTGCTTACACTAGTCAAGGACTTTTGCAGCTTCCCATGCTCTGCCAGGGGCACAAGAAGCCGGGAGGGGAGGGGATACAACCAAGAGAGCTGATCCAAATTGGCCAAAGGGTATTCCCTATCATGTGACGTCATGCCCAGCATATTAACTAGGGGGAGGTGGCCGGGGGAGGCAGCGATCGTGGCTCAGGGACTAGCAGTGTCAGTCAGCGGGTGGTGAGAGGTTGCAGCACTTGTTGTTTGGTTTTGTTTTGGTTTTTTTTTTCTTCTTTTCCCTCTTTCCCTTCTTCCAAGGTTTCATATCTATCTCGCTTATTTTTTTTCATTATATTATTATTATTATTGCTGTTTTATTTTAATTATTAAANCAACACTCAGTAATTGAGCATCAGCTACTTTATATTTACCTGAATATATATTTTTATATATATATTATATTTTATATGTTTTATATTTACTTGAAGTAAGTACTTTGGACTAAGAACTTCTGCAGTACATACATACAAATGAATGAATGAATGAACAAATGAATGAATAAATACTCTTTCCATGTTTGGCAGGATGAAGAGGACTCACTAAAGCTGAGCATCATTTTGATTGTGCAAATGTAATAAAATTATAAGCTTTTGCCAAACTGTAAATAAATTTTGGTTGGCCTTGATGATCCTAGAGGTCTTTTCCAACCTTAATGATTCTATGATTCTATGATAAATTCAGCAGATGACTTGGCTGTTTGAAGTGCACTGGATGCACACCAAAATAAGAAGGAAAGAAGGAAGTACTTTCCCTGTGAAGAGCAGGATTGGTAACTGTGTGCCTGTATGCTCCCCCATGGCTTCAGCTTTTCTCCCTCAAACCCCATGAGCCTCCAGTGCATAAGAAGGGTTGAACTGACATGAAGGTTCATAGGTATAACCACCAACAGCAAGTGTATTTTGTGTGAGTTCTACAAATACAGCAAGAGAGGTGGGTTTTAATCTGTTTCTAGCCTTCTCTAAACATCAGATGGAGTTAGTGCATGTACTGTGACTTTAAAAGCTGAAAAAAGTTGGGTTAGGAGGACGGGAAATCAATTCAAATTCATCATCCATGTGGTGTCAAAGCTAAGTAGAATAAAAAACCTTGTGTGATGAGTAACGGAGAAATTGTTTTTATCAGATGAAGTAAGCAAAGAACAGCAAGAAGACATCTGGTTCTACAACATACAAGTTTCTCATAGCACTGAGTGAATCCTTCAAAGTGCTAGGTAGCCCTGTGCCCACATCTAACATCTCAGACTTCACTACCACACATCCTGATTATTTCCTCATTTTGGCCCGACAATTCTGTGTGCCTGGTAAAGAGTGAACTTGGCCGGGTTTTCTGGTATCTAGCAGTTCAGCAGAAACAGTACCAGCAGCTCCAATGAAAACAACAGATGTCTGAAAGTCATGGGGAAACTATCACTCTCTGTGGGCATCTTGGACGTGCTGACCCCACCACGTGTAATATGGAGTCCAGAGCCACCTAGTCAGCAACTGCAGCATATCCAGAATACCCCTGCCTTCTGTGCAGGTCCACACTGTATTCTTGTTCAGAATTGCTAGGAAAAAAATACAGAGATTTATGAAAGAAAAACAACTGAATAAGACAGGTGTTCCATAAAGATTTGAGGTGAAAAGTTGGGGTGAGGGAGCAAAGAGCTGACTGGGATAAGAAGTTTTATCACTGTTAATTTATCTGTTCTAGCCTAGGTTGGTAATGATTAAACATAATTTCTATCAGCCTGACTGCACAGTGGATGTGTTGAATGAGGCAGTGGCTCAGCTCACAGACATGAAGCTGTATCCCCATCACACTGAAAAAAAGGAGCCTGACAAACAGTTAGGGTTTGGTTGTCTCAGCAGAGGGATCACAGTAACCCTAAGGCAATCTCAAGCACGTCACACATGAGCTGTTCTGGAAGGACAGTGGCTGGAGAAGCTTGTGCTGTACATACTGTTACTTCTTCCCCAAAGGCTTATCAATCTTGGATTTTTGCTGTAACACAAATCTGCTATAAAACAGAAAAGGGAAAAAAAAAGAAAATAAAGGGGAATAGTTGCTTAATAAGGATGAAATTCAGTAGATTAAAAACTCAAACCCCAGTTAAAGGCAATTAAAACTCTAATTAAAGTGCAATTGTGTTTTATTCAGAGTCCAATCCTATAATCATAAGCACAGAAATTTTATTTTGATGAGGTAGGGGATAAAAACCATGAAGACATCACATTCATGAATTTATTTAATGCACAAAGCAAATTCTGAGGACGATTAAGGAAAACAACAAGATACATGGAGGCCTCAAGATTTCTTACACAGAAAGAAGTTGGATGTAGTTCCTTCTTTAAGTCACATTCAACTTCAGATGTGGGGCCTTGAATAACATGTTTAACTTGAAAAATCTAGGATTACCCCTTCTATGATTCATTTGCCTTGAGAGAGTGCTGGCTCCTTCATCACACAGTCTGGTCTGGGTGGTGCGAGAGGAAAGGAGCCAAAGTCAACAGGATAAGGAGTCAACAGCTCCAGTGTACAAAATAGAGTTATCCGTTACCAGCACAATTTTTAAAAATAACTTAAATAGCCCAGTGTGTATCAGAGACCAGTTTGCAAGTAATTTTAACCTACACACTGACAGGTTATGTGGATTTTCACATTCTAATTTACCAGTTCAATAAAAAAAAATAACTGAATAGCCCAGTGTGTATCCTTGTCTAGTTCCCAAGCAACTTAACTTACACACTGAAAAGTTATGTGGGTTTAACCATACTTATTTACCACTTAAAATCAAAATGTATCTACCATAGTAGCCCCCGTATCAAATTACATGCAGAATTTGCTTCTTATAACATTCAATAAATGATCTCGTATACGTACCATAAACGTTTGCTCTATTTGCCAAAACTGAAGAAAAAGAGAAGCAATGGAGAAACCGATCCTTAACATTAATATTAAACAAAAGGCATAGACGCAGAATGGCAAAACCTCAGAAGAACAATTGGCACCAGGAAGACCTCATAACAACGACAGTTTGAGTCTCTGTGGAATTCTCAGTTAGGAACATCAGAGACTTCTTCAAAGAAGGGTGTGCAAATATAATGTCATTAATGTAAAATACTTGAATCAAGGAAAAAGGAAGTCTAAAAGCAGGTTAATTAAAGGTAGCCCCTGGCTTGTATTTTTGTATTTTTACAAGTTAAAAGTGTATATCAAGTTAACCCACCAATTAATTATCGAAAGAAAAAAAGGGCAATTTCAAAACAAATCTTGTCCTAAAATACTTGTTAACAAAACAACCCAGAATTATTTTGTAGGGTGGGATGCAGCCAGTAAGCAATTTTTTACAACTACTAGTAAAGCCAGAACCCATAATAATAGACAAATGATTACATCAGTTCATAGGTCTGAATCAAAGGAACTAAGATAAAGTATCTACTTAAAGTGAAAAGAAATAATTATCTCCACTCTCCTCCCTGTCCCCAAAAGAAGAAAAAGAAAAAAAGGAAACTAAAAGTCAATAGTTAATATTTGGCATAATCCATAGTCATATCTGTTTTGAACATATACATTTCTCAGAAACTTTTGGACAGTGAAGGGTAGGAGTAATGCCCTGATTCACAATAACAGTATGAAAAAAGGATGACATATTCAAACACTCATCTATTCTGTTTCAGTAGGCTTGGGAACACTAAAGATCTGTTTGACTGATTAAATACTGAGGTGCTTTTTTCAGCTGAGTATGGACATTTACTCACCCTACCTTTCCATGAAATATCAGTTACTATATAGATATACAGTTTTCTTAAGGAAGATTTTATCATTTCCATTGAGATCCCAGTTTCTTCAGTCTAGTTACTAATACATTTTAAGGTGCAGGACATACTTATCTATATATATATATATCAAGACTACATGATGTGCCTGTGGCTGGAAAACACACAAAAATAAAGTTCCCTCAAAAGCCATGCTGTGTTATTCTGGAAGACTTTAAAATTAGGATATTTTATACAATTAAAAAAGAAAGTGAGCATAATTTGATAATAAATACGAAGTAATTTTATAATTTATATTAGTCCTCATCTACAAATAAATTAGAAAGAAAACTTACAAGTTCAGGTTTACCTGTTAAACCAGCCAGATCATGAAAAAGGTGAACAACACAGCTAAAAAAAGTAAATGCAAGATTTGTGCTGTTTCCAAAACCTCTCCCTGAGTAGGAACAAAAATGGCACCCTCCTGATTTTAAAAGAAGCTTGACTCTCCTTTTCCTGCTGTTGTCTAAAATCAAACTAAAAACAATTTAACTGTTTCTTCATTAGTGGGAAATTTTGGAAAATGAGGCTATAGGCGGGTGTTCATTCTGTAAACAGCTTTCTTGTTGAAAATATTAACAGCCTTCAGCTTGCTATCCATTCTCTTTCTCCCTCACTATTGTTGATGGAGAAATGTGTGTGAACACTACCGCTTTAAGCCAAATCTGGAAAGTTTACTTAGTTCAGTCACATGGCTTGAGTTAATCCATCTGATTCTACTTGCCCAAAACAAACATCTTTCAAAGACACTGACTGCTCCCAGGAAGAGGAGTCTTAACAGAACTAGAACTGTGATCTATTCCTTCCCAGTACCCTAGTGCTGTTTCTACTACTTCTTTTTTTATTTCAGCATTTTATACTACAGATTAAAGTAAAACCTACACTCAACTCATTCAGAGAGTGTCAGTAAATATGCAGGAAATTCAGTAGCTACAGTGATATATCTAAAGAATGTTTGTAATCTCTAAGCCTTTTCCTGATAAATGCAATTCAGAGGATCTGACCCAATGTCTCCTACTTTTTTATTATGCTACTGTAAGGAAAAAAGTCTGTGCTAAAATCAATAATATAATGTTACTGACTCATTCTATCTTACACCATTTCATGTCATTCCAAAGTGACATTGAAATACCACTAATGGAACAGTGAACCTATTTTGCAATTATAGTAATAGTAACAGCTACTGGTTGGAACAATTTGTGAGAGAGTTTGGAAGGCTCTACTGCAGTTATTAAGCACTACCACATTCTTTCCAAGCAGCAATGATGATATTAATATAGTTCTATTCACCTCACAATAATACTTTCCAGATAAGCCATTTTCAAAACCAATGGTTCAGGCTCCGCATTTCTAGAAGTAACACTGAAGGGCAGGACTGGCTGATGGGGCTAGTCTTGAAACACTTGCATAGAGAACTAGCTTCATAAATAGTTCTTTGAAAAGCAGTGTGCCCACATGCTAAACTGATTATCATCGGGAAGCGTGCATGGGAAGAATGCATTCCAGCTGTCATCTTGACTCCACTTTGGGATAATGTTTTCTCCTTCTGAACTGATTTCATTTTCTAGAAGTATCTGCGGTGCAATAAACATAGATATCTCCCAGCTGAAAGGTCAGAAAAACACAAGAAATGAGCAGAGTTCAGTGCTTTCTCCAGTGGGGACCAGGACTCCAGACAACTAAGTTCCAGTCCTCTCTTTGCAGCTGTTGTGTGGCCACGACATGCCACTTTTCCTGTGTATTGGCTGGGGTTTTCTTACCTGCAAAATAGATTAATGACACTGGCATCTTTTGCAACAAACTTATAGAATCATAGAATTGTTTAAGCTGGAAAAGACCTTTAAGATCATTGAGTCCAACCATTAACCTAACACTGCCAAGTCCACCAGTAACCCATGTCCCTAAGCACCACATCTACACATCTTTTAAATACCTCCAGGGATGGGGATCCCACCACCTCCCCTGGCAGCCTGTTCCAGTGCTTGACCACTCTTTCAGTAAAGAAATTTTTCCTAATATCCAATCTAAACCTCCCCTGGTGCAGCTTGAGGCCATTTCCTCTCGTCCTATCACTAGTAACTTGGGAGAAGAGGCCAACACCCACATTGCTATAGCCTCCTTGCAGACAGTTGTAGAGAGCGATAAGGTCTGCCCTCAACCTCCTCTTCTCCAGGCTAAACAACCCCAGTTCCCTCAACCTCTCCTCATCAGACCTGCTCTCCAGACCCTTCACCAGCTTCGTTGCCCTTCTCTGGACGCATTCCAGCACCTAAATGTCCTTCTTGTAGCGCAGGGACCAAAATTAAACGCAGTATTTGAGGTGCGGCCTTACCAGTGCCAAGTACAGGGGCACGATCACTTCCCTACTCCTGCTGGCCACACTATTCCTGACACAAGCCAGGATGCTGTTGGCTGCCTTGGCCACCTGGGCACACTGCTGGGTCATGTTCAGCCGGCTGTCAACCAGCACCCCAGGTTCTTTTCTGCCAGGCAGCTTTCCAGCCACTCTTGCCCAAGCCTGTAGTGTTGCATGGGGTTGTTGTGACCGAAGTACAAGACCCGGCACTTAGCCTTGTTGAATCTCATACAATTGACCTCGTCCCATCCTTACAGCCTGTCCAAATCCCTCTGTAGAGGCTTTCTACCCTTAAGCAGATCAGCACTTCCACCCAACTTGATGTCATCTGCATACTTACTGAGGGTGCACTCAATCTCCTTATCCAGATCATTGATGAAGATATTAAACTTCAATATTTTTTCATTAAAATAAGTATTGGCAAGATGAATATCATTATTAATACATACAAGGAATTACCCTGTAGTCACTGGTGCCCTATTAGAAGATTGATTATCCTGCCTATGGACAGTTTTCTATCAAGGACTGACATTCACTGTGCATTAAAACTGTCCAATATTTTTAGGTATTCTGCTCTTTTGGACATGAGAAATAAGAATCTTAAATCTAGGTCTTCCAATGAAAATTTATTGCATTTCTCAGAAATTCCCAAATCTATAAATTGATAACTCTAACATGTCATTTTTAGTGGCAATTTGTAGTTTTACCTTTGCAGTCTTTCCTAGGATGCCACTGTCTGTAATCTGATTATATTGCTCTGGCAAGGGATAATTTTGTGATGAATTACATATTCAAGATGAGTATGAAGCAGGAATATAGTGTGGCATGTTACTGAGGTTAATGAGTATTATATGAGCATGCATCAAAGAACTTCAGAATGAGCAAATTGGATATCTTAATACAGTCAAGCTGATGGGCAAACTGCTGCATTCTATTGATGGGATTCAGACCCGATCAGCCGAGTGCTATAGTCCTTATATCCACAACTGAATTTTTTATCTCACTTAGTGGATCAATAGTCCTTAGGATTACTGCTCCAAAAGCAAAAAAAAAATAAAAAAAAAAAAAAAAAAAAAAAAAAGAGAAGAAATAGGAACATTTTCCCCAAAGATCCTTAAAGCTACTTCATATAGGAAGTCCAGATTCAAAAAGAAGCTGACTTTTTTGTGTGTTTAAATGGAGAGCTCCATGCAAAATCAGGTCAATGGTCTACAATGCCACCAAACTGTAAAGCTGGTAAAAGTTTTCACAAATACTTAGGGATCATTCACACATTCTTTACTCTTCACTAGCTTGATTTTGCAGTGGATCATATTCATTAGAATATGTATGCATTGTTGAAAAATAATGAATCTGGTATCTCGATAGCATAGCATTTTAGCATTAGTATTTTCCTATGTATGCATAATAATTTTTTAACATAATAATGTCTTCAAATGTGGAATTTTTCCTGAGAAAGATAAATTTTACTTATCTCTTTTTCCTTTGTTAAACAACTTAAAGACAAACTTATTATTCTTATTGATACTAGAAGAAGGAAACAGAGAAACTTAATCTTCTAGTATTTAAATCAGACAATATTTGAATAGACTTTGAATCCTTGCTTTCCCAAAAGGTTCATTGTTATTACTTAGTGGAAAATTTCATTTTCTGCAGGATATCATTCTCACTATAGGATTTAGGTACTTCTGCAAGTCCAAACATTTGAGTTTCACCCATTCCTATCAGAGTCCACATTGTTCTTTAATTGAAGGCCATATGGTAATCTACTTATGAAGGCTGTGTAGCAACTCCTTTCTTGAAAAGAGTCAGTGTAATCAATAGGACTATTTGAAGTGGAAGTCATTCCTTTGAATGTGTTAAAGTAGCAAAATCCAGTCCTTATTTAAAACCCTGTCTAGATGTGGTTTTAGTGTGCTCTACTGCCAAGCCAATCAAACAGATAAAAGCATTGGCAGAATAGGTTTAACAAGCCATTTAATAAAATGAATTATTTCCTCTGTCCCTGAAGAAATTAGCATTTATTCCTTCATAAAATCTGCCTCCATAGTGATTATGTCATCTGTCATGTGAATGGCATAATGCATTCTGTGAAAATGACTTCACATTCCTTCATGCTTATTTGAGAATGACCAGTGACTATGGACTACTACATACATAGGCAATTAATAACCAGCATTCATTTTAAGTGTTGATGTCTATGATAGTTGCAGCCAAATAAATCATGTGTGCTCAGCTTTTTGTATACCCAGGAAATCCAAGGCACTGAGCTTACTTAACGTGCTACATGAAACTGTCCCCTACATATACAGGTCAACTGTGTAGACTCTGTTTACCTCTTCATACACAGTTGCCATTTTTCCTACAGGTTTCTGAGCATTTTAAAACCAGACAGTTGTCATGAATACAGAGGCATAGCTGTATCCGGTCAACGTTTCACGCAGGATATGGCACCAACCATACAGGTTAAGCCTGCACTGGCAAATAAATTAACTACCATCTTTGCTCCCTGGTCTATTAATTTGCAGGCTGCATGTCTAGATTGTCCCTCCATGATGATACCTAACCATGATCCAGAGAGTGATGAACTTTAGAGATTTCTCCAAGAGGCTGCATAGATAAGGTCATATCAAGTTTGATTTCCTCAACCATACAGAGACCTTCAGGACAACTCTAGCAAACCGTGAAACCTAGAAAGACCCTGTGAGCCTACTAACATATTCAAGGTCACACAGCAAACATACCATAACATTACATTCTCTCTCCCTTGAGGACACCCTTTAGAAGTGTGAAGATAGCAACAGAAAAAGACAATTCAGTTATCAGAGATATTTGGCAACCCTAGCTGGCACAGAGTTTTTCAGAGACAGCTTTCAAAGTGAAGAACTTTTCTGGCTTTTCTATCTAATGCCAGGACACAGTCCTAAGTAGACAGCAATCTCTGAATCAATATATACTGACTTTATCCTACCTCTCTTGGCAGGAGATGTATGAAGATGACAGTATGGTTCCACAGAAACAGATTTCTGTAGCTAGGTTTGCAAGTTATACATTATGCAGCGCCATATTTATTTACATTTGTGGATACACCCTGTGTGGCCCAAAGAAAGTCTTTAATAAAGTAAGCTTTTTCTTGACCCTAATGTAATTTAAGTCTTCCATTCGCCACCTCCTTTATATGCAAGGAACTCAAGACCTTTTCTTTCATCATTTTGTTTGCTCTACTTGTACAGATATTTTTGTCTGGAACTAATAATGATTCTACTTCTCCAGGACCAAGT
Organism: Sula dactylatra; assembly: GCA_013389905.1. Taxonomy (NCBI): domain Eukaryota; kingdom Metazoa; phylum Chordata; class Aves; order Suliformes; family Sulidae; genus Sula; species Sula dactylatra. Next base: position 13,409 of record WEKW01006821.1, read on the forward strand.
ATAAAAAAATGAATATTCCATAAACTCAGGTTTTTGGTATTATTTTTACAATTACAGTCAGTTAAAAATTACATAATACAAAATTAGTGCCCCTTTTAATAATAAAGGCTAAAGAAAAAAGGGGAAGAGCTTTGTTTGGCTGACAACTACAAGAACTAAGATGCAATTATGAGGTAATCTGGGTTTGCGCAAATAAAAAGTTAATGTAATAAAGTAGCAACTGTGTGTGCATGGTCCTACACTGTGATATCAGCAACACTGAACCGAGAAAAGCATTTCACAAGTTATGATCATTCTCTGGGGAATTCACTATAAGTAAATGAGTCACTAAAATTCACATCGATTTGCTATCAGAAACTTGTTTGTCAGATAATACTGTAAATGAACCTTCAACCTAAGATAAGACATTTTAAATCTCTCTCTTTTACGTTACCAGTTCATTAAAGGGT
>WEKW01006822.1:12854-37699 GCA_013389905.1 Sula dactylatra
CCCGCCGCCGAGGGACGCTCGGCCGCCGCTGCCGGCCAGAGCCACCGCGGGCACCGCCGGGGAGCAACCTGTCAGTGCACCTCGTAGGCCGGCCCCGAAGGACCCTTCCCACGCATTAGTCTGTCCCCGGGAGAAGGAGAGTTTGAAGTCCTCTCCATGCCTTACCAAGTTCCTTATCTGAGTGGCAGCCCGAAACTGTAGACCGGCTCAGCTTTATCTGGTGTAGGGGAGGAAAGCAGTAGAGGTCTCATAACCCATCCTAAATCAAGGACCACCTATTCTGCTTTGGTTTAATATGTGAAGATGGTGAAATGCGGATTGCCATGTCAAGCGACTAGATCCCTGTCGCGGAGTGAGGGCTTCACGTTCACCTTCCAGCTCCTGATCTGTGCGCTTTGAGAGGACGCTCATCCTTCTCCCTTCTCCCCTTTCCCTAAACCTTTCCTTGTTTCCATGTTGCATTGGTCAGAATTTTGGTCAGTGTTGTTTACGGAAGAGGGGGGGAAAAGAAGGCAGTTGAGGTTACAAACAAAAGTACTTGTATGACTCATCTACTTGGATTTAAGACATTCTATCCTTCTTTCAAGGAGCCTTTGCTTCTTTTTGAAGGAATCAGATGCTTGTTCCTGTTCTTCCAGAGGAGGATGGATTGAAAGTTGTACATTTTCGACTTTCTTTGAGCCACTGCTGATATTATTAAAAGACATAATGGGGCTTTTTCACTGGATTATTGCCAGAATTAGTTTACACACTGAAACAATGAGTTGTTAGGCCTCTCATATGATAATGTTTGTCCTGCTTTAATATAAAGTTGCTGTGGAGGTTTGGGTTAAAAATTGTGGAGGACAGCCTGCATCAGAAGAGGCTCTCTTCATCTCTGGTCGGTGTGGCAACCCCAATCTTCCTCGATGCCTTCAGCCTTGGCCATCTTCACTTGCCGCCCGAACTCACATCCATTTCAGGAGCGTCATGTCTACCTGGACGAGCCTGTCAAGATCGGCCGCTCAGTGGCTCGCTGCCGGCCAGCTCAGAATAATGCAACTTTTGACTGTAAGGTGCTGTCCAGGAACCATGCTCTTGTCTGGTTTGATCACAAGACAGGCAAGGTAAGATGTTTTCTTTATTTAAAAATAATGAACTGCACATTTTGTTTTAGCATGTCCTTGTATATTGCAGATCACTTTGGTTTTGCTGTAATATATACGGTTTCACGTGGAAGGAGTAAGACTTGTGTTATAGTTAAAATTATTACTTTTCAGGTAAGTTGATAATTTTTTACAAAGCCGAAACTTTAAATGTTATTAAAAGTACATCAAACAGTTGAAAATGGTGATAAGTACTGAAAAATTTGCATACATATTATTCATTGCTGGAAGTAGGTGATTTTGAGGTGAGTAATACAAATCTGAAAGTACAGGCTTGTATGAATTTAGTGGTGTAATAGTGTTTTTTCAAATGCTGAAAAATTACTATTTTATCCGAGTATGTAAATAAATCTCAATGTGAGGAGTGTCAGAAAGTGGATTTTAAAAAAAAAAAAAAGTACTGGGTTTGTTTGGTACCTTTCCTACTTGCCCTTTTGAAATTTTATAAAGAGTGTTTTGTTGTTTGGGTCTGACAGGAGGTTTCTTAGTGGCAGTAGGAGTGTAACAAATGGCATACAAGATATTTTCTCGTTGATAGGATATATTTTAAAACCATTTTCACTGTGTTGTCTTAACTGTTCCTCTCAAAAGGCTAACTATCTTGTTAAGTGAAATTTAGGGGTTCTGTAGTGCATGTTTTGTCCACTAGGGATTGAACTGGGACAAGTAAAGTTATTTTACTTAATGACTGTCAAGTTAATTTTAAATATCCAGCAAGAAGTGAACAAAGTGCAGATTTCAGTTGCTCAGCACTGTATTTTTTTTCCAAATATATTGATGTTGTGCTCTAGAACTTCATATGCTCTAAATCAGCTGTTTTTTAGCTTTGCAGCATGCCCTTTATGAAATGTGGTTAGTGTAGCTCTTGATTTTAAGAATAATGTGGTCTGTAATTAATGCAGTATTTTTTAGTAGTATGACACAGCATGAGGAACAGTACAATGCAGCCAAAGTTCTTAAACCTTCCATTGTTAACTATCCTATGTTATGCAACACCAGGGCATGATGGGGCAAGACAAGTGTTTAATTTCTTAGGGCTTGGTTATGGCATGGCTTTCAAGTTACCTGCACGTAATTGTGCAAACTGCTATCTGTATTAGTGTTTCATTAAGCATGTTGTTTTGGCTCTGTTCTGTATGTGATGTGCATTATTGGACACTTTAGAAAACTTAAGTGCATGAAATACTTCAGGTTCAAGATTAGTTTTTAACCTTTCCTGTTTGACTCAACAAAGTAAAAGGTTCCAATTTATTTTACTGTTTTTAAATGAAAAAGTATTATGCATATAGCTTTTTATCAACATTTCTTAAAATTTATAAAGATTTTAAGACCCCCATATGCTCTTTTATGGTTACAAATAGTCTAGCCATATTAAAGATGGTTAATTTAACAAAGCACTGAGTGTTGAGCAAGTCTGTTAACTAATAGATGACCTTGAAAGACAGTCAGTTGTGGTTTTTTTGTTTGTTTTTACATTTCAGTTAGCTTTGGCTTTTCTAATACAGGTACAAAAATTATATGCTTATTCATTTTATCTAGCTGATCTAAAATAGCAACTTGGTAGTAGTAAATAAGTGGATGGTATGCGATAGTTCTTGAGATACTGTCATGTGAGGATTTGATGGGGGTCTTGATGAAAATTGCCCAGGTGGGTGTCTGGATCAGTAGCTGTAGTGATCAACTAACGAGGGGGTTTAAGATAATGCATAGGAATACATTACTGTACATTTTGCATGCTAGGTGTCATGGTACTGTAAAAGGTTTAAAGCATTGATACAGCGATATGGAGGATTTTGGATTCTGTGTTTGTTTCTTGGCAATATGGTCTGGTGTTTTTATCTGGTTGAGTATCTGAATGGTAGATTGTGAGATAGCTGGAGGAGATGGAAAATGCGTCGTTAAAGAGAATAGATATAAAATGCTGTTGTAAAAAGGCAGGTAGAAGATATCAGTAAATACAGTCTTAATCTTGAATTGCGAAAACTACTTTAAAGCATTCTGTGGTGTTTTCAAAGTACAAACAAAAATGTAAAACTGTGCCAGAACATTTGCATGCAGGAATGTTTATTATAATTGTTTACAGAACTTCTAATAAGTACATCTCATTTAGGAATAGGTCATTATCCTATTAACGATCTGTATTTAAACTTGCATAAATTCTTTTTGCCACAGTATTTCTAAACATTTCTTAGAAACTTATATAGAGGATTTTTATCAGTTCTGGGTTTTATGAAAGATAAAAGATCTTAAGTGTGAATTCAGTAACAGAGAGAAACCTTCAAATAATTCGAACTAGTTCATGAATGATCTGGGGCTGCAGTTTCATAAATTGTGGGCTTTGATGGCAGTACCAGTTTCTGGCACTCCCAGTCACTCAGTTCAGGCTCTGTGCTGCCTCTAGAGCTGCCTTTCAGTTATACTCTAATATTTTTTTTTTCTTAAGCATTTGGAGTTTGGTTTGGTTTGTGTTAGTGAATTATGTGAGTGATCCTGTTCACTATGTAGTCTGTAAGCAATTGTATGAGCATAACCTCTAAAGAAGGGTAGAAACCGAAGAGAGGGAGCATAAGTAAGCAGTGGCAAGGAAACTAATGTACAATTTTTTTTTTTTGAGGCGGAGGTAAGCTTCAGCTGAAGTATGTCACATAAATAGACCAAGTTGAAGATGACATGTTTCTTGCAGTTGAAAGATGTGAATATTTACTTTGTACAAAGGCACTTTAATCATGCATGGAAAAAGTTATGTGACTGAGGGAGATAATGTCTATGTAACACCAGAATTATTAAGGATAAAAGTAGGATGAGTCTTCAAGATCACTGGTAAATAGCAATTAAAAGCAGATATTTAAAGTTGGATTTGCTTTTTAAAATATTTTTCACATAATATGTAAGCCTAAAAATGTGTAAGAGAGAGGTGGAAATAGGTAGTGGTGGGAATATTTGTTCTCAGACTTTTTCTGTGCTTAGTACTTTTATAGACAACCAGTACAATGCTGTTTTTCACTTGTGTTTGTAGAAACAGTGTAATATCTCCTTGTGGATTTTTCATATCGCAGTAACATTAGAAGCTTATGCTTAGAACTGATTTTTTTTTTTGAGTAATTACAAGTTAATGAATCTTTTTAAGCGATGCCTGAAAAAGTGAGTCACTGGATATGTAGGAAGTGGATGTTGTGCTGAGCATGGAGTGTTCCAAACAGTGTGAATCAAAGCAAAAGAAAAAGTGGGCTCTAGTTGAGAAAATCTAAACATGTTCAGCTTCTATCACTGCATATGGGCAGAAACTGTAAAAAATGATTAATTAAAATAGTCTTAAACTTATTTTGGGTTTTTTTTGTTTTGTGTTTTTGTTTTTAAAAATAAGCAAGTTAAAAACCCTTGAGAATTTGCATGTGACTTCTCCCTGACTGAAATGCTTCTGGCAGATGTGGTGGAAGTTTTTAGTAGAAACCTGAAGTTTCCGACAGATATCCAGGCTTTCAAAAACTGCAGTTACTCAGTGCCTTAGATTGCTGTGAGTGGCTATTGTAAGTGCCTTTTATAGAGAATACATTGCCACAGTTTACCGAAGGCACTGAGAAACTGTGTGAGAAGTATTTTCTTAAACCAAAAGGACTCCAAATAACTGGTCATTTTTAATAACTGAAAGAAAGATGTGCAGGCAAAAGTTTCTGTGTTAGGGTGGTAGCTAATACCACTGTTTTCATTTATTTCAAAATGGATGTGAATTGAATTAAGCACGTTCATAGTATGTTGGTTACAGAAATGCTAACTAGTAAATTGAAGGCCAAATAGTCCACATGATAGCTAAGGAAATTTTTGAAGGCTGTGCTTTATGGCTTCTAGGCTTAAAATATGCGAGATAAAAATGTTACAGAACACTTCCTGCAGGAAGCACCCTTTTTAAAGAAAAGAAACAAACCCTGCCCCTGCCCCTCCCCAAACCACCCCAAAACCCCAACAAACAAACCAAAGCCTAACACCCCAAAACAACAACCCCAAAGGTACAGCCAGGGAGTTACAGACTGGCTAGCTTTGTTTGAGTCCCTGGGAAAATCATGAATCAAGTTTTGGAACACTTTTCTAGGCACATGAAGATGATGATTTGGTAATGGTCAGTATGGATTTAGCAGAGGTAAATCGTGTCTGACGAGTCTGATTGCCTTGTGTGATAAAATGACTAGATTTGTGGGCAAGGGAGAGCAGTGCATGCTATTTATCTTGCCTTCAGCTGAGCTTTTGGCTGTTTCCCACGATGGTCTGCCTAAATTAGGGCAGTACAGTCTGGATGTGCGAACAACTAGATGAGTAAAATAAAACTGGCTTGAGGATCAAGCTCAGTGGTAGTGGTTAATAGGTGGTGTTCTACCTGGAGGCTGGTAACAAGCAGAATACTGCAGGAGTCTGTATTATGACCTGTCCCATTTAACATTTTTATCAGTGACCTGAAGGACATGGTGAAGTACATTCCAGTCAAGTTTGAAGATGACACCAAATCTGGGAGTGTTGGTATGGTGCGGAACAAGTTGATACGCTCAAGGGCAGGGCTGCCATCCAGAGGGACCTGACCTAGCTGAACGAACGGGCAGACAGGAACCTCGGGAGCCTGAACAAGGACAAACGTTAAGTCCTGCGCTTGGGAAAGAAGAACCCTTTGCAGCTTGTTAGACCATGTCTAGGATACTGCATCTAATCTTGGACCACCAGTGCAAGAAATACATTGATAAACAGGAGCTGAAAGATTAGATGCTCTCTTTTCTTGCTGTATTGTACTAGGGATAAAAGTATATTGACCATGAAAGAAAGAAGAGAAAGAATTTGTAAAAAGGAAATATGTTGTCCACTTTAACATTCTGTGAAATGTTTTGTGAAGATCAAGAACTCGGCAAGATTCAGGAAGTGTAGGACGTCTTCTCTGGACATCCTGTTTGTTCAGAAGTATTTTAGTAAATCTGTCTTAGAAAATTTAGTGGGATATGAAAAATGGTATTTGGGGTTGCAGGATTTTAATGGGAGACTTTTTTTCTGCTGCTTCCTATAGAGATTCCTGTATGATCATCTGGGCTACTTGGTGCTGATCTGTGTAAGGGATGTTTAATTTCTCATGTATCGGTAGCATTTTTTCAGTAGATACCATGACTGTTATTTATTTTTCCTCTATTGCATCTTTTCAGCTTTCTGTTATGATTGTTCTTTTGAGAGCTGAGAAAATGTTTTCTTTTTCCAGTAATTTTGATGTTGCTATATGTTTACAGTCTGTGATGTCTGCAGGGGAAACACTTTATCTTCCAAACATTAAATGTCTATTCCAAGTGCCCTAGGACACTGACCTGGGATCTACTATAATAAACCAAGGTGAAATTTCAGTGCTTAGATGCTTTCGGTAAGAGGGTGATGTCAGCCAGCCCTTACATACACCTGTTAATATTTTTATGTAAGTGCTTTTCACCCTGAATGAACTATCCAGTTTTATGCTGATAGGATCATAAGAGTAGTATGGGGTACGGAGTTCTCTGTTTCGGCAAACTTCACCACCATAATTCTTTTAGAAACCAGTGTAGGAGTTCTGGTGGCCATTTATATTAGAGGTAAGTTACTGCTGACAAGGATTTCCCTGCAGAGATACCTATCTAGAGCCACTGCTGCAGAGCTAATACTGTAACTCTTGGAGCTGATCCACTGCAGTCATGATGCATCTATCCTGAGCCAGGAACACCAACACATTGATTAGGTTTTAAAAACAAACAAAAATCCCTTTTGTATTTGCATCGGATTTTTACAAACCCCAGATGAGTCGGGTTACTTAGCAGTAATGAAGGCCAGTAAATGTGTTTTCCTTAGGTCTCTAATAGGATGGTTTGGGTTTGCTCCTGGTCCCATGCTTATAAATGGAAAACCTTGCTTCCCTAATACACTTTTGTTATATAAGACTCTTTTTGACGTTTTGTTTGACTTTCTTTCACGTTAGTTGCAGCCATCCATTGATCATTTGCAGGTGGATTGACATTACACTGGAGAAATATTTTTGTTTTGGCTTTGCCCTCTCATTTTTCTTACTGAATTTGAACAGTTTTGGTTGCTTTGTTATCTAATTAAAGTAACTTAATTTGTGTGTGCTGTAAAGGGCCAGGTGGGTTAGTAGCATCTGACTGTGTCAGTGTGCTGCTTTGGTTGTGTTGATTTGAATCTGATCTAGCTAAAACTGCAAAATGTGTTGACAAATACTCAACTGATTTGTTGCATTTTGTTTTTTGTAATTTCTTTTAATAGATAATATAAAGTGAAAATTATTATTGTTTGTGGAACCTGGCAAGTGAAGGGGAAGGAAGAATGCTGTCTCCATCCCTAAAGCTAGCAATTTTACAGGCTATTGCTACTGAATTATATGATTGTTTGTTGTGTCTGGATTTTCTTTTGAGTCACATCAATAATTGCTTCCTGTTAATGTTGCTCTCTTGCTGAGAGTTTGGATTATCTAAGAGCTCCAAGTTCAGTTAAATATTACTGTGACAATGAATTAACATTTCCCAACTTGTCTCTTTCCAGAAATGTTTCTGCTTGTAGCAAAATTGGTGGAAGAAGGCTTGCAGTATTGTCATGTTTTTGTTGAGTATAGACAAGTGTATTTTCAGTCTGCTTTAGGAGGGGGAACCTCAGGCAGAGAGATGNGAGCCAGACACTTAATCAGATACAATCTTTGTGTTATGTTGTCCCAGACACACATGTATGTGATTGAGCAATCTCTTAGAGTTTATTTCAGTCTTGAGAAAGTGTAAATAAATTGTGAACTTCCAGCAGGCTTATCATAGAAAGTCCAGAATCCTGTAGTAATACTGTAGCTGAGTGAAAAAACACAGAAAATGCTAGCAGTAGTTTGACTCTTTACTTTTGTAAACATGTAAAAAGTAAATATAAAAAGTACTAGGATTAGTCCGGGGTAGTTAAGGGCATGAGGAATTTATAGTTCGCAAAGCTAAGGAACATTTTGGTATTGATAGTTGAACTGTGGTACACAGTGGAGGAAAATAACGTGCTATTCTTAGACCTTTTTAGGTTATAAAATAACAGTAACCAACCGTTGAAAAGACTGAAGAATTGATGGGCTCAATCACAAATGTTCTGATGGTGTAAAATAGTGAGAACTTGTAACTAAATACAAAAATATTGACAGTATTGTGCTACTGTTAAAATAAGTTTGTCCCCAGCTGGAACATCGTGTTCCGTTTTGGTTTTCATATAATTCAAATGTGTTGAAAATATTTATTGACAGAAAGAGTTCAATATAGGAAACATGCAATGTCTCAGATAGATACAGAAGCTATATAAGAATAGACAAGTGACCTTTGTTCTTGTATTAAGAGACTATTGAAAACAGAACTAAGAACAAGTTATTACTGCTGTATATTCTCATAATTACAGTTGTAATAGTTTTTCCATAAAAATAAAATTAATGCGAGAGCTTAAGATGCTCTTGAGCAGAGTTGTGGATGCTCGTAACTGTGTATTGAGTAATAACCTTTTTAAAGGGAGGAATGGAAATGCTTATGTTTCAAATCAAAGAAGAAAAGCTCTGTTATGGGCCAAATAGATATTTGTACAGCAGGTTCTTCTGACATTTGGTACTGGCTGCTGCTATTTGCATATGCCATTAGTCTTATCTGATGTGGCAGTTATTGCTCTTAACTGGCGCTTTTTCAGAGTTGTTCCTTTTCTGCATGTTGAGCAAGATTAAGTTTAAACATAGATTTTTCTAAAACTTTGATGTCTTTGATGCAATATTATTTATGTTCTGTAAGAGGTTTTTTGCTTGTTTCATACCCCCCCCACCCAGCAGTTTTTGATGACTTCATTTTGCTTTATATTTTTTTAATTGCTTTTCTTGAAGTGTAATACTTAACTGTATAGGGTAGAAGACAGATCTCTTGGTTTTGTGAAGCTGGGCTTTTAGCCTGCCTACCCGTTTGCCTTTTAAATTTCTGGTGACCTTACCCAGTAATTCCTGGCACAATTCATTGTCATTCTTCTCTGGTTTTGGTTGTTAGCTCCAATAGTGGAATGGAGTTATGGGCAGTAGCATTGCAAATCAGTTTTGGTGGTATTTATTACTTGTGATTTTAATCTGGCATTGCTGTGTTTTGCACTTACTGTTTCCAGGTGCTTGAAGAATCTGAAAGCTTTCGGGAGGCATAATGAATTATTTGTAATTCTTCATTTTTAATTTTGTTATTTAAAAAAGCTATGTTTTTTATATCTGGCGGTGAAGGAATCCATTCTGCAGCCAAACTATTTTTTCAGGTCTTTGAACTTGGTAGGTAATTGCAACTCCTTGTTGTTTTCTTACTGTCATTACAGGGATTCCTCTTGCTGAATGCCAGAGGATTTTTAAGGGTGTGTGGAGTCAATATAATCACATATTATTAAGGGACAAAGTATAAGTTTGATGAAGTTTCTTTTGCTTCTATGGATTCCAGAACTGTAAGTCATTATGTGTAGTTAGGGTGGTATTTACTTTAAGGGAAGTTAATATACTGTGAACAAGGACAGCCGAACTCTATGACATGGATGTACTGTCATAGGATAAGTTAGGTTGGTATGGACCTCTGGAGGTCACCCAGTCCTATCCTCTGCTCCACAGCAGGTCTAATTAGTTTAGGTTGCTTGTGGACTTGGGCTAGAATTTTGGGTACTAAACTAATCATTGCCAACAAATAAGCTTCTGAAGCTAGGGTCAGGCGTATTTGTTTGGTAGGCTAGCTTGTGTTGCTATTGTCTTAGATTGTGTTCTGAACTTTCAGTGTGTCTCTGTGTGTATATATAGAAATATAATATTATGAAATACCTGGAGTGCTTCTTTTATAGTGTAACTTAAAATTCTCATCAAAATGTGTCAGGTGGAAATTCTCTTAAAATTTACTTGGATGAAAAGAAGCACTAAATGAAATGCATAAGAATGTTCCTAGTTCCACCCCTAATTCCATAAGGGTGGAAATAATACAACACTTTCACTTACAGCTCTCAACCACTACTTCCTTTTTAAGAACTCAAAGGGGAAATTAATTAGTTTTTTCAATCTTCCTCTTTGAGAACTTTTCCTAGACTGCATATTCCAACGGTTGTAACACAAAGCCAGGAGTACAGATCGTCACAGAAGGGGCATATTTGTTTGTTCAATCTGTGTAACTAGTTGACACAAGGTAAAGCTATGGGTTGTGCTGTTTAAGCAGGACTTTTGGTAGGTATATAAATATTGTCTGTGACTCTAAGCCAATGATTTGGTCTATGAACAGAGGCCTTCCTATGTAATTAAAGGAAGAACTGATAGACTGCTATTATTAATAATATGCTACCTACAACATAGAAAGGCATGTGGATATCTAAGTTTATTTGAATGCTCTTTACCTGTGGTGTCATCCTGATTTTTAGTTAAATTTATGAACCTGACTGTTAATTAGAAAGTTAAAAGTATGTATGCTGTATTTGGATAGCATTTAACTTCCATGTAAACAGAAGGGAAAATGTTTTTGGTGGGTTTTGTACTTGAACAAATGCATTGCATTGACACACACGAACAGCTTTCAAAACTCGTTCTTCGTTTTGTAATCTGTGTACACATGCTACCTCACCTACTGAAATCAGTATAGGTTATGCATACATCCTGTTGCAGAATATTGCCTCCTGATAAATTTAATGTACATCTACATTTTAGCTGCCAGTTGACTTGCTCTGACCCCATGTTCCAGAAATGGGCTTGGGAAGGATTAGTTTGGCAAACCACTGCACCAACACAGCTGTCCTGCTTTCTTTGAGCCACTCTGGGACATCCATATAACATTCCTGTGGGCTCTTTAGGTCATCCTGTTAGGGGATTTTGCCTGCTTCACAGCCTGGTGTAAATGTGCCTGCAGTAGAACAATTTTATATGCAGATGTGCAGACAGGTGGGGTTTTTTTTGGTCTCCCCTGGCTGATCAAATCAAAATGTGCTCAATTTTCTTCTTCCCTTTCCCACATAGCTTTATGTTGAGCCTTCCCAGGATAGGTGTTGCTGGGTGAATTTTAGTAGATGATGTAAGTTTTATAAACTAATTAAAGGATCTTGATGACTAGCCTTTCTTTGAGATCTGTAGCTGGTGCTCTCTGATGTGTTTTATAGTTTAAACTTGCTGCACACATCTTCCTTTATAATTGCAGTTTTGTATTTCCAAAATATTTACAAAAGTAATTGTTTTGTAGTACCCTTTAAAAACTTTTTATGAAGATGTAGTTTTGGGTCTAATGTTAGGGTACCTGTACTCTTGTAACACTATTTCAGTGACTGGATCTGCTTGCTGGTGTCATGCCTCAAATTAAGTCTAGAAAGTACGTTACATAGTTCTGCTTTAAATATTGCTTTAGACAGTTTTTATATACGTGAGTAAAGCTGAATGGAAACTTCTATACAGAGCAAAAGTTTTCAGACAATAGAAGGATTTAAGAACTAATAAGTGTTTGTTTATACTTGTGGACATTCGGAGAAGGTAATAATTTTATTCAGCTGCTGCACTCATGCTGAGGTGTCCCAAGCATTCTTTTTCGTGGGATAGTTGTAGTTGTGGACCAAGTCCTAACTGTGCTACATGAAAGTGTTTAACTGTTGGTAGTGCTCAAAGTTGGCAATTTGTATAATATTTTAGTGATCTAAAATTGAGAGGTCCATTATCTGCATCCAAAAGAGAGCTCTTGCCTGATGATGTTTAATGAAATCATTTTTGTTAGTAATAAGGATACTTTTTTTGATGCCGTCAGGGTTAAAGCTGTTTGCTGAGACATGATGCAACTGTGACTTCTCCGTTAGCACTAAAACTACAAGTTATGTTATAGAATTTTAGTTACATTATAGAATAAAGATCTGGTGATCTGAATCTCTTTTTGCCTTTTCTTAAGCTTCAATAAAACCTGAGAAATTGTGTTGTGAGCATCTGCTTGATGGCATATTAAAAAGAAGAAAAGGAAATTGAACAAATGACCTTCCAGAATTGAGGCATTTCCATCTGAATATTTTTTGACAAAAAAAAAACTGTTGAATTTTTTCATTTGAAATTTCTGTTTCTGGATGGTGTAGGAACTGAGCATTCTTATAGTTGATAAAGATTCAGTGACTTGGTTCAACAGCAGCTGCCTGTGTGTGAATATTGACGTCCGTGGTGAACACTAAGGCCTTTGGTTTAGTCTGTAGCTGAAAGCCAAGGGTGCATATGCAGGTAGGTATTATGTATCTCTGAGTCCCAAGCTATTCATTAGAATTAGTAATATGACAGCACAACCTGTCTGGGGGCTGTACTACTAGCATTCACTATTAAAACAGAAAATGCTGTTTTAGTGGGGTTTTGTATTAGAGTAAGAAGCTTTTATGGCAGGATCCATTTTAGAATAAGAATCTGTGATTATATATGGTCAGAAAATGGTTTTTATCTTAGAACTTAAGTATTGCATTTACAGACACAGCCAACTTGCATTTTTATTTTAAAACTGGTTATATTTAATGGATGAGAGAGAGTGGAAATGAGTAACAAGCCAAAAGAGAAAAAAAAGGCAAATCTGCTTTCTAGGAATAGTCTCTTCAATCTGAGGACAAGTTGCAACTCTTGGGAAGGTCTGGTTGAAGTCTGAACTAACAAATAACATGGTGAAAAGAACACACAAGCAAAACAAATATTTTGGAACATAGGAAGGGGACAGCTTTTTGCAGTTTTAATATTAACAGTAGCTGTGTAATAGCTGCAACATTAAAATTATTTTAGTGAGTGTACTGAGTCAAATATGAAAAATGGGCCAATTAGTCTTTGCTGTTATGATTTTTGACCTTATTGGGGTTTCTTTTCCATAAAGCTAGAGATACTGCAGTGGATTGAGGGGACCAACCTGCTGCTGATCTTCCAGAGTTCTTTTTCCCCATCATTGTTCCTTTCATGGTCTGTTTTAACTTTGTTGCACTCATTCAAATACTAGAACAGTTATTAACAAAACTGCAGTAGAATTTCTCACTGTTCGTGCTTTTTTATAACACTTGATGAAATGTCCCATTTAAGTGGAAAAAAAAAGAACTCCTGTAATAAATTACCACAAAATCAGATGGGTATTAGATGCACTGCATTTGCTCATACAGCTGGCCAGGACTGCAGATTCCTTCAGTTGTGTCCATGAGTAGGTCTAAGGGCCTTTTTAACTGCTTAGCAAGGTTGGTTGGGGGTGTTTGTTGTTGTTGTTGTTTTTTTGTTTTTCTTTTTTTTGGGGGGTGTGTGTGTGGTTTTTAGTTTGTGCATATGCCATGTGGACTTAGGTTAGTGGAGATGAGCTCCTTATTTTCCTGATGCATTGTATTTATGAGCAATTGAAGGAGTATTAGCTGTACTAGGGCTTACTTTCTTAATGTAGCCTTTGAAGTATGAGCTTTGTTTGCTGGCTTCTTAAAAGAGGGAGGAGAAAGTTTATCTGCTTTGATAAACAAGCCTTTAGAAAGAACTGTATGACCCTGCATGAAGAATTATGATGGGAGGAATGGTTTGTATATTTATTTTATATAATCAGAAGTGGTGAAGTCAGTTCTAAGTGCAGCTTGTTTAAACTGTAAAGCACAGAGATACCTGTCTACAGTTGAGGCATAGTAAGGATATTGTCATTTAAATGTCTGAATTATATTAATTAACATATTTGTTTAACATGCTAATAGTGTGTTAAGCCAAACTTACAAGTTTTGAAAACATTCTAATTTAAATACTCAAGTTGTTTGTTTTTCTCAAGTATTACAGCTTCAAGTTCTGGAAAATAGGCATGGGTGACTGCTCGTTATGAAATAAAGCATTAACAATTTTTTTCAGACACGCTGATATTACACTTGGGTGAAACTGTTAAAAATGTCCCATAGCAGGAAGCTTGTATGTCTTGCATCTTCCCACAATGCTAATAAGAAATTGCATTATGAAAACTATGGTAGAATATGGAGTCTTTGTTACTTTCTGCAAAACTCAGTGTTGCAATTCAAGAGAGAAATCATGCTTGTTAGTTTCCAATTCTACTCATGTACAGGATTTTGTTCCAACTCAAAAGGTACTTTTTTTCAATATTGATTTCTGTGTTCCTCTGTGCTTTCTAGTTCCCTTGACAAAACAACTAAAGCTAATAGCATAAACAAAATCTTGTCAACTTGTTCTGTGCTGTCCAGTGAAAATATCTTTTAGACAAATCCCAGGTCACTGAACCTACCCATTTCTGAAAATGTGGGTGATTAACTCTTGTTTAGAACAATGGTTCTGATGTTCTAATGCTTCTAAAGAGCAAAGATGCTCTTGCCAGTGCTGGGGCAGTAATCTCGTAAGTTAACAGGAAGAGTGAAATGGAGTAGACAGCAAAAAACATGAACAACAACATCAGAGCAGTGTGTTCCTTGTTTCATTTCTCTGATCCTCTTGAGACCTAAAGCCTATGTAGCAGGGAGCGCCTCTTTGTGTTGTGTTTCTTTGTGGATTTTTTGGGTAGTAACTTCCTTTTATTTGTAACATGTCTATATGATCACTAGAAAATACGGTACTTCAGGTTGTGGAATTAAGTTTCCTTTTATTTTTTTCTATTGAGAAAGTTAAAAATAAGATGTTCTGAAAAATACTGATTGTTAGCAAGGTATATGACAAAACTGAAGAAAAGAGAAAAAATCTGTGGTGGAAAAGGTTGTGTGTGCACAGAGTTTTATCAAACTTGTTCTCAAATGTCAGATGAGCCCTTCTGCATAACTAGGCCTTCATCCATCCTATCTTCTGCATGCTAACTCTTGTGCTTGGGCCGCTCTTAAAACAGCTAGATCGTAGAGACTTCAGCTCCCTTGTCTATGCTCTATACTGTTGGTTCTGTCTGCTCTCCGCTCATGGAGAGGAAAAGAATTCCAAGCCTTCATAAAGAGTTACCTTAGCTACTCTGTCTCTTTTTGAGCACTGCATTGGAGTCTTTCTCTGACAGGCTGTCCTCCTGAAAGTCATTGTTATTCTAGCTGCCACTTTCCTCTTACGGTTGTCCCTTTCTGCAAAGTCAGAAAGACAGATTCCCAACAATCTGTGGTAGCATCCCATCTCAGCTGTGCCTTTGATTCTTCTCCTCTTTTGTCCGAGTGGGTTCATGTTAAGTGTCACGTGGGTGATGGGGCAGCCAGGCATAAGTGATTTTAGGGGCTGGAGACAGGAAATTAGGGGAAGGAGGAGTGAGATGAAAGGCTGGAAGAAACTTTCCTCATTCTGTGTCTTACTCCTTCTACATACAAGCAGCCAGTTCTTGAGGTCACTTTCTCTGATTTGAGCCTGCTAGCCATATCGAAAAGTGGTCTGCAGGTGCTTGGGTCCTGTGGGGGGCAGCAAGCATATCTGTAGCGTCAAGATGGAGAACTGTAGAGGTGAGCATCGTATCAGCAGTGAGGGCCAAATCACTTTTCAGTATTCGGAATAAACAATCAGGTGAAAAGAGCACTGAGCACTGTGGAGTTTGATTGCATTGGAAGTTCTATGAGGATGGGATAGAGACAAGATGATGTTGCAAGTGGATGAAGTGATGCAATGCAAAAGGGAATATTGAAACTTAAGAACAATTGAAGTCATGATTACACACTTTAGATTGCAAGTTGTTTTTTTTAAAAAAAAAAAAAAAAAAAAGAAAACCCAACAGGAAACATGCGTTACCACTTCTCCTTTTTGAATTTACTTGTACCATTAAGCATAGGTGCTTGAAGAGCAGAGTTCTGTGCCGTTGAAAAAAATCATCGTAAAGGTTAAAATTATCATTTAAGGTAACAAAGCTTTTCCTTGAAAATTTTCTGTGTTAGGTCTGCTATTTGAATGTTTTAATTTTAAAAATGCATGTTTTTCTCAGCTTGATTTCTTAAGTTCTAGCAAAATATTCTTAATATTTTAAAAAGAGCCATCATTATGAGCAATGCAGAAATGGCACATTTATTGAGCTTCTTTTTATAGTAAAATAAATATTTCTTGATCAGACAGATTTTTTTCATTGAACATCTCATACAGTTGGAAGATAGGTTATCTTCCATGAAAGATTTTAGGGAAAATAGTTTCATCTCTTGACTTGCTAATGAGAGCATTGGATGTTAAAGTGTGCTTCAGTGGCTTTGGTTTATGTTTTAAATAGCAGCATGGAACACTTATGTTCATTTCCATGGTTCCATCACAATTAAAATAGTTTATTTCATACTTAACGTATTTTTGAACATGTTGCTTCATGAAGAAATCTAGTAATTCAATTTGCATTGTAGTCGATACCAAGTAGAGATGAATGTTTGTATCCTTGAACTGGCACAGTGATTACTCTTCATATCTGCAGAATGTAAAAGTTCTAGTAGTTTTTTTAAAAATCAATGGTAATTGTTTTTTTCTGAGACTGTCATAGTAAATGATGATTTTTGTCAGCTAACAATTTGAACTTCTCTGTAATACGGTGTCTGAAGTGAAGGAAAAAAATTCAGGTGAAGTGTGAGTAGTAAAAATATGGTCACTTACGTGCAGTCTTTATTTGCTCTGATAGTTATGTATTTGCAGAGTGACTCTTAACATAAGGTAAGGAGGATTAAGTATTGCTTGGAAATAAATTCTGTGTTCTCCAAAATGAGCAGTCTTGGAAGCTCTTTGTTAAATTGATTATTTGGTTGAATCAAGTTAGTGGGTTTCTCTTTGTGGTTTTTTTTGTTTGTTTGGGGGGTTGGGGGTGGTATTTTATTTGTGGGCTTTTTTTTCTTGGGACGGTTTAGGGACTGAATTCTTCTAATATGCATTGAATTTTCAGTTGAATTTATGGCTGCACATAAATCTGAGAGAAGATAAGCAGTAATCTGTTGCAGTTTAAGTGGTATTGAGGTTCCAGCTGATTGACTCACTGTGGGCACACTTCTTTTTGGGTTGCAGAGCAAAATGTTTGTAAATAATGCACTGTTGGTAAACCTTTAGAAAGAGGGAAATGAAAGAATATAAGGTGATAGTTGTCCCTGAGTGAAGTTTTGTAGTGATTATTGTCTAACTGGCAAAGAAGTAAATGTGTTGCATTCTATCATAAGGCGCAGTGCAAGAATACTTCTATTTTAACTTAGTATAGAATATTACTGTTGAGTGACTTGCTTTGGTAAATTATTATAGTCTTCTCTTAAAGTAATAAGTGAAAACTGGATTAATAATTTGCACATCAGTTATTGTATATATGAATGACTGATAAAATCCAGAGGGACTTTCTAAAATTATAACAATTTATGTTTGTAAACTATTTTATACAAAATAATTTAGGTATTGGAAGAATAGTTGGGAATAAAGGGTTAAGTCCAGTTGGTTTGAAGTGCCTAACATTTTTCTTTCAAAATAATATGTGTGAGTTGTCTTGGGATTTTTCTCCTCTACTTTGTTACTCTGAGCTCTTGGTGTGGTTTACACATTTTTGTTTACCAGTTTACTGTTTCTGGTATTTAAATTTTCAAGCTAAACCTTTCAAAGGGAAGTGAAGAAAAGATCAACGTTCCTGATGCGCCTCTTAAGAAACACTGAGGTTATAAAACTGTTGAGAAACAGAGAAGGCGAATGCTGCTGGGTGGTGGTGGATGATAAAGTGTGTCATGCTTTGAATTACTTCTCATTGGTGCTGGCTGAGTGGATGGTATTGGAAGTCTAGAAGCATTCAGCTACTGAGCCTGAAAGTTGTCAGGCCATCCGGTTTGTGCAGTCAGTAGGTAGATAAGCTGCTCAAGTTGTCCAGCTTTGAATTAAGTGTGAAAAGTGCAATTTAACAAGGTAAGTGTAGGACCTTGGATAACAGAACATGTTTATTTTCTCTGACTTGAACCTAATTTTAAGAGACAGAAAAGCAAGCCATGGAACAAACAAATCCAGTAAAAATACAGTTTGTTTGTCCCATGAGAACTTATTAAGAATTAAGTGATTTATTTGTATTATGTCTGGAAATGCAGCACCCCTTTGTTTTTAAGGTACCTTCTGTTGCAGGTTGAAACTATAGTACAGGATATTCTGTGGTGTGCTTCTAGTCGCTTATGTGCTTTGCACAGGTTGCACTTGCATGATGGGAGGAGACCAGTCTATGCTCAATTCCTACATGTATCCAGGTTTTTTTTTTCCAGAAGCAACCAGAGCATATAAACAGGGAGGAAGCTGGAGATGTGTTGTGGTGCAACTCGTAAAGCAGATGTTTGGGAGAGTAGAACAGCTGTGTGCACTGCACAGAATATCTTCCCTGTAGTTGGGTGTGCTGTGAAACGTTACTGTTCCACAGCATATAACGGGTGCAAAAGAAGGAGCTTATAAGGATGAAAAATACTTGAAATAGAGAAGAAAGCAGAGCGCTGACTCCTGACACTTCGCTGAAAACTTAGATGGGAGGTAGTGAGTGCTGTTGAGGAATATGCTATCCAGTAAAGCCAAGAGATACGTAAAGGCTGAGGTTGTGTGTACATTACTTTCCAGGAACTGCTGCAGAGTCTCTCATTTAAGAATATTTAAAATACAGCTGCTTCTTCAGCCCCTAGGAGCTACTGTCAGGTGGCAACAGAGGAAGGAGGTAATTTTAAGATCAGGTTGGAGAAGGATTTGCTTCCTTCTTTTTAAGTCCATGTAGACAGACTAATTCCTACCTACTAACAGGAGCAGTGTGAAAAGGTGCTTTCATGTAAGAGGGTCTTATCCTTTACTTGTTACCTGTATCTGCTAAATTATACAGCTTCGGTGGATATTCACATGGATCTGTATAAGCAATCAGGAGAGCTGTTACTGATCTATATATAAATTTTGTATTCTGTTTTTATTGTAACAATGACATCTTAATTGTTTTAAGACTGGCTGGGCAGACTTTGAAGTGTTTTTCCAGTGTTTGAGTGGTAAACACTTCTTTAAAATTGTTCTAGCAAAAGTGTCACAAATCTGGTTGTTTTTTTTTTAATGACAGGGTTGAACTAATGCAAAGCTGTAATAATCCAGCGAAGCTTTCTGTCAACCTGCATCGTCTATAGGGTTTAATATGCCTGGTATTTGCATCGGACCTCAGTATACCACTTGGCTGCAGAGGAAAACTTTTCTGAAAAAGTTTAGAAGAAAAGCAATGGGGACATGTTTCTCTTGATTTGTATTTAACCATGTTGCTCTTAATGCTGCCAATTCCCAGTGGCCCAGCCTGTTTTGCTTTGAAAGAAGCTATGGATAGCATCTAATCATAATTAAAGTTTATTAAAACTTCATACTAATACTAGAGTAATTATAGCTAGCATAAAAGTCTCGCTGATTTTTCTTTAATCAAACTATAGTCTTGTCTACAGCCGTGTTAAATTTAAGCTTGGATGACAAACCTCTTGGTATGTCAAAGCCTATTACTTAACAGCAAACATGTTTTTTGTGGGAAGGCTGTGTTTGTACTGGGAGTGCAGTTTGAATTTTATGTGAACTTAATTTGAGGGTTCATCTGTTTTGGTGATATACAGTACAGATTTTGTTTCTCATAGGGGGGATGGGCCAGTGTAGATGGACTGATCTGATGCACCAGTGCATTGCCACTCTTATTAAACGTTATTATCTTTTTTAATCACTAGGGAAACCAAGCTTGCTGAGCTTTCTTCCATGTTCTGTTGGGACTGTAGATTTTGAAATAATTCTTGAAATGTTTTTGCTTTGAGTTACCAGTGCATATCCTTCTGCCAGTTGTTTGTGTTCTTGTTCTTTTAGTAAATGACTCATTCTTCTGGTTTGCTTTAGTTTCTGGACTTTCTTTCGTTCTTCTAAGAGCCTAGATAATGAATTGTAGCAGAACTTAATATCTTAAATGTCAAGAATACATTTCAAGGAAGTGCTACCTTTGTAAAGGAAAAGCCTAACTATTCTCAGAACAGCAATATTTTTTGAACTGCTGATTAGACATGGAAAAAATTTGCATGTTAATTCCAGTTCTTTTGCAGCATCAGTGGGGGCTGATGGGGTCCATCTGTCAGAGAAGGGGAAGAGTATCTTTGGTCATAGGCTTGCCAAGCTGGTGAAGGGGGCTTTAAACTAAAGTTGCTTGGAGAGGGGAACCTCAATCCATCCCACTCCTACCATTTTGATGCCAGTGCCAGCAATAGATGCCCAGAGCCTGGGGAAGGATCGCAGGTCAGCAGGAGAGCACCTGAAGAGCAGCACAAAGGAATTCCAGCCACTCCAGCTAGGAAGTCAGCTTCATCGGGGGCTCAACTTAAATGCCTCTCAGCAAATGCCCGTAGCATGGGGAATAAACAAGAAGAGTTAAGAGAAATGCACATGCCTGTAGTGCTATGATCTTATTGGCATCATGGAGAGACGCGGTGGGGTGTCTCCTATGACTGGAGTGCTGGAATGGAAGGATACAGACTCTTTAGGAAGGACAGGCAGATGAGACAAGGAGGGGGTGTCCCCCCTATGCACTCCAGCTGGTCACTGACACGGAGCTCTGCCTGGGGATGGATGAGGAGCTGACCAAGAGCTTATGGGTCACGATTAAAAGGAGGGCAGGGACAGACATTATAGTGGGTGTCTGCTACAGGCTACCTGATCAGGAAGACTGAGCGGATGAGGCCCTCTATAGACTTATAGGAGCAGCCTCACATTCGTATGTCCTGGGCCTCACGGGGGACTTGAAACACCCCAATATCTGTTGGAGGGACAACACAGCAGGGCATAAACAATCTGGGAGGTTCCTAGAATGTGTTTATGATAACTTCCTTCTCCAAGTGATAGAGAAGCCGATGAGGAGAGGTTCTATGCTGGACATTGTTCCCACCAACAAGGAGGGGCTGGTGGGGAATGTGAAGCTCAAGGGCAGCCTTGGCTGCAGTGACCATGAGTGGTGGAGTTCAAGATCCTTAGGGCACCGAGGAGGGTGCACAGCAGGCTTACTACCCTGGACTTCAGGAGAGCAGACTTTGGCCTCTTCAGAGATCTGCTTGATAGAGTACCATGGGATAAAGCCCTGGAGGGAAGGGAGGCCCAAGAANCGATTAAAAGGAGGGCAGGGACAGACATTATAGTGGGTGTCTGCTACAGGCTACCTGATCAGGAAGACTGAGCGGATGAGGCCCTCTATAGACTTATAGGAGCAGCCTCACATTCGTATGTCCTGGGCCTCACGGGGGACTTGAAACACCCCAATATCTGTTGGAGGGACAACACAGCAGGGCATAAACAATCTGGGAGGTTCCTAGAATGTGTTTATGATAACTTCCTTCTCCAAGTGATAGAGAAGCCGATGAGGAGAGGTTCTATGCTGGACATTGTTCCCACCAACAAGGAGGGGCTGGTGGGGAATGTGAAGCTCAAGGGCAGCCTTGGCTGCAGTGACCATGAGTGGTGGAGTTCAAGATCCTTAGGGCACCGAGGAGGGTGCACAGCAGGCTTACTACCCTGGACTTCAGGAGAGCAGACTTTGGCCTCTTCAGAGATCTGCTTGATAGAGTACCATGGGATAAAGCCCTGGAGGGAAGGGAGGCCCAAGAAAGCTGGTTAATATTCAAGGATCACCTCCTGCAAGCTCAGGAGCAATGCATCCCAACAAAGATGAAGTCAGGCAAAACTGCCAGGAGGCCTGCATGGATGAACAAGGAACTCCTGGACAAACTTAAACACAAAAAGGAAGCCTACAGCGGGTGGAAGCAAGGACAAGTAGCGTGGGAAGAATACAGAGAAATTGTCAGAGGAGCCAGGGATCAGGTTAGGAAAGCTAAAGCCCTGATAGAATTAAGTCTGGCCAGGGATGTTAAGGGCAACAACAAAAGCTTCTATAGGTATGTCAGTGATAAAAGGAAGACTAGGGAAAATGTGGGCCCTCTCTGGAAGGAAACAGGGGGACCTGGTTACCTGGGATATGGACAATGCTTGAGTACTCAATGACTTCTTTCCTTCAGTCTTCACTGGCAAGTGCTCAAGCCATACCTCCCAAGTCGCAGAAGGCAAAGGCAGGGACTAGGAGAATGAAGAACCACCCACTGCAGGAGAAGATCAGGTTTGAGACCATCTAAGGAATGTGAAGGTGCACAATCCATGGGACCTGATGAGTTGCATCCATGGGTCCTGAGGAAATTGGTGGATGAAGTTGCTAAGCCACTACCTCTCATATTTGAGAAGTCGTGGCAGTCTGATGAAGTTTCCTTCTGACTGGAAAAGGGGAAACATGACCCCCATTTTCAGAAAGGACAAAAAGGAAGACTCGCGGAACGACGAGCCAGTCAGTCTCACCTCTGTGCCCGGCAAGATCATGGAGCAGACCTTCCTGGAAACTTGGCTAAGGAACATGGAAAATAAGGAGGTGATTGGTGACAGCCAGCATGCCTTCATTAAGGGCAAATCATGCCTGACAAATTTGGCCTTCTATGATAGGATTATAGCATTGGTGGATAAGGGAAGAGCAACTGATGTCATCCACCTGGACTTGCGCAAAGCATTTGACACTGTCCCGCATGACATCCTTGTCTCTAAATTGGAGAGACATGGATTTGCCAGATGGACCACTCGGTGGATAAGGAATTGGCTGGATGGTTACACTGAAAGAGTTGTGGTCAATGGCTCAATGTCCAAGTGGGGCCCAGTAACGAGTGGCGTTTCTCAGGGATTGGTATTGAGACCAGCGCTGTTTAACATCTTTGTTGGCGACATGGACAGTGGGATTGAGTGCACCCTCAGCAAGTTTGCCAACAACACCAAGCTGTGTGGTGCAGTTGACACACTGGAGGGAAGGGCTGCTATGCAGAGGGACCTTGACAGGCTTGAGAGGTGGGCCCATGTGAACCTTATGGAGTTCAACAAGGCCAAGCACAAGGTCCTGCGCATGGGTCGGGGCAATTGCAAGCACAAATACAGACTGTGTGGAGAATGGATTGAGAGCAGCCCTGAGGAGGAGGACTTGGGGTGTTGGTTGATGAGAAGCTCAACATGACCTGGCAATGTGTGCTTGCAGCCCAAAAGCCAACCATATCCTGGGCTGCATCAAAAGAAGCATGACCAGCAGGTCAAGGGAGGTGATTCTGCCCCTCTACTCTGCTCTCGTGAGACCCCACCTGGAGTGCTGCGTCCAGCTCTGGGACCCCCAACATAAGAAGGACGTGGCCCTGTTGGAGTGAGTCCAGAGGAGGGCTAGGAGGATCATCAGAGGCCTGGAGCACCTCTCCTATGAAGACAGGCTGAGAGACTTGGGGTTGTTCAGCCTGGAGAAGAGAAGACTCTGGGGAGACCTTACAGCAGCCATCCAGTACCGGAAGGGGACCTACAAGAAAGCTTTTTACAAGGGCATGTAGTGGCTTTAAACTGAAAGAGGATAGATTTAGATTAGTTATAAGGAAGAAATTCTTCACTATGAGGGTGGTGAGGCACTGGAACAGGTTGCCCAGAGAAGCAGTGGATGCCCCATTCCTGGAAGTGTTCAAGGTCAGGTTGGATGGGGCTTTGAGCAACCTGGTCTAGTGGAAGGTGTGCCTGCCCATGGCAGGGGGATTGGAATTAGATGATCTTTAAAGTCCCTTCCAACCCAAACCATTCTATGATTCTATTCTATGATTCATATGGCCAATTTCTAGCTAGATATTTTTTACCACTGATTAGGAAGTTCAATTTCTATATTTAATGTGAAAAGACTTTGACAGCATTCTGATTTTTACACATGCTTGCTTATTCTGGGTGGAATTTCAGTAACTTGCATAACTTCAGTAGCAGGAACACTGAAGTTGAGAAATCTAATTTTAAAATCTGAGAAGTAAGAGAATTGTTAATTTGGATGTTGTAGCTTAAAAATAGCTTGTGTTTGAGGCTCTAGACTGTAAAGATGGGATTAGTGATTTAGACAACCCACAATATATGTGCTATAATTCATGGATATTTCAGTATAACCCCCCCCCAATATAAACAATCTTCAACTTTAGTTTCTGATACATACTCTTTATTGGAATAATTTGATTTACCAAATTTGGGTGAGTGTGTGTATAATAATGTTGCCCTCTAGTGGTTGCAACTCAGATTTAAATAGTAAAAAGAAAAGGCATTTTCATGCTTAGGGAAGGGATTCAATGATTCTTGCTTGCAAATAATTAGATGTGTTGTGTTTTTTTTATAGTAACAATGTGTTCATTGGTCTGTGGAACAGCATGTAACTTCCATGATAACTGAATAACACCAGGACTGTACAGAGAAATCATAATACGCTATTATATAATTTCGTAGCAGGGAATACCACCCATAATTATTATGATGGAAATAAAAAAAAAAAAAACCTTGATGGATTTATCGTATAGTTTAATTTTTTTCTAATCATATGAGATTATCATTAGTGCCTTATTGGTGTGCTGGTTGCAATGTTTGGGGATGTGCCTTTGGCTACTGCATGGGAAGAATATAGTGGCACTTGTAACCTTTTGTTGAGGCTTTGAATTCAACTTTGAGGTCAGTGGATGTCCTACATTAATTTGCTCTCTTGTGATTCTTGGCAGGCAGAATGATTTTTTTTTTTTGTCCTTCATATTTTCTCTACAACTACCCCTTTTTTGTTTAGTTCAAAGCATCACAACTGAGTTAATAAGAAAAAAAATCACTTAACGACCCTTCATTCATGGGCGAACATTATACCAGCTTTCTATGTTGAGTGGATCAAGTTCCCTGAATTGGTAGCTGTGTGGAAAAGCTTGGTAGTCAGA
>WEKW01006823.1:1245-14647 GCA_013389905.1 Sula dactylatra
AGGAGAGTTTGGAGACTGTGAGACTTCGTCCTGAGAAGTTTAAGATATTATATTATTTCTAGTGAACCAAGATTAAGAAAAAATTGTATACTATTATAGTATTGTATAATAGTAAATAAGGTGTGGTTTTTTAATTAAAATCTTGGGATCAGATTAATGCTTAGCTAGGGAGGAAAAAAACCCAACTAATTTAACTGTTGGAGAAAATCAGTTTTCTTTCCTTACAGTTAAAACTCTAAGGAGACCCTTAGAACAGTAAAGTGAACAAGGTAGAAAAGCTTGTTATTTCTGCATGGGAAAATCATTCTCTTCCAACTATTAAAATTGCTTTAGTGTAAAATGTTTGCTGTAAAAAGTCAGTAAAAATGTATATCCAGTTCATTTAAAATTAAGAAAGAAAAATGGTTTTAGAAAAAGTGTCTTGATTTTTATCATACAGCACAAAATAAAATCCTTTAACTTAGTGTCAAAGTAAACATGTTTCATTCATCCAGGAAAAAAAAAACTTTCCTGAGCCACAGTCAGACATCTTCCAACAAGTGTCCTACTTAGGTATGTCTACTTCTCTGTAGTGAGCTGATACCTGGCAGATACCACTACTCAAGAATACTAATGCAATAGTAAAATTCTGATGTCTAAAACAAGAACGTATATTAGGTAATTGGAATCTGGCAAATTATGTTTCATTTTTAGGTATTCTAACTATGTTGCTTACCAGCTTATTAAGAGAATACAACTGTTACGCCAAAGCAGAAAAGAAAGTACTTCTCAGAAAAAAAGAACAAAATTGCCTTTTCCAACATAAAATAGTCTATTTGGAAATAAAGAAAATGCATTTATATTTTTAGAATTACTTCCACTACCTTTTTTGACTAGAACTCTATTCATAGTACTAAAGTGTCAATTTAAATTATTAACTCTTTCAAAAAAATTTTAATAAATCTCTCACTAATGGAAACTAAGCACGTAAAATGAAGGAATGAATTAATGATTTTTGTGGGTTTTAGGTCAAGCTTTTACATGCCACAATTAAAAAAAAGGACCAGAAAGGTATAGTATAATAATAATAATAATAATAATTCTTAATTTAAAGGTTTATGAAATATTGTCCTCTCAGTCTAAATAGCTATCAACAGTTCTTTGAACCACAATGAAAATGAAATATATAATTTCCTACATATTGGCACTGCAGACAAATTTTAACTTAACCCAGGAATCTGCATGCAAATGACACTTATTTGCCCATGCTAATTAGATGTAGGAACCTTTGATACACAGAATATACCTCTGAGCTTAGGTAAGTGTAGACTATTGATAAAAAAATCTAGAGTATACATATAATTTAGAAAAATAAACTGAAGAGTTGAGAGGTTCCTGCATGCAAAGTATAATATAATACTTGCAAACTTGGCTTTTTACATTTAAATTTTTATTTAGCTGATTACATACAATTTGCTAGACTTTTTAATCTGCAGAGCAATTTACAATCTACTGCCATCACAGCTTCTTTGAAAAACAACCCACTCTAGTTACAAAGGATGCATTGCTTTGGTTTTGTTTGAGAGTTCATGCACCATTTCTTATTCACAGATGTCTCCTGATTATCACGAAATCATCTACTTTTTTGCAACATCACACTAGTGTGCTAAGTTACAGTTTTACACTCCATGGAGCTATTACAGCTCTTTTTTAATTGCTAGCATTTAGCAGGTAGAATGAAAGATAATGCCATGTATTTTTTATTTAGCAGTATTATCATTAGCAAAAAAGTACTGAGTTGTGAATATAACAAAAAAGATAAAAAGTGCCACTGGATTTTTTCTTTTTTAAAAATAATTTCAAAGCTTAAATTTGGAACCAAATGTCACATTCAGCTTTCAAGAAAGAATAAGAATTGGAACCCCTTTTTACACAAAGTGCTTCTGAATTTTTGAGTTCCAATAGGAAAAAAGCTTTGTGTTCAGATTCATAGGTGCTGATGTGTTTATTTCAAACTATGCATCAAGAATTTCTCAAGAAAAACATACAGCTCTCTTGAGAAAATGTCCTACATAAAATAAGAACAAGCAGCAACAATTCTAAATAGTTTCAGCATACTAATGATGGATATGTATGCCTTTCTAGTTACCAGAGCTTTTCCCTGCCTTCTAGATCACCAAAGTAGTCCCTGCAAAGGCATTTTTTTCAGAAAAAAAAATAATTCTCAAATTTAAAAAGTAGTGATGCATCTGACTTTCTTACATTCATGGTTGAAACCCTGCCTTCCCTGAAAAAAATAGCAAAACTTTCAGTAATTATCCTGACTCGATTTTTTATGTTAGGTTTTCCTTGCACTGGGAAATGTGGAAATATAATTCATACTCATATAGCTGCTCCAGTAACTCACTTTTCATAGTAAATTTATGCTTCTGTTAAACTAAATATTCTATTTTTCCCTTTAAACAATATAAACTCTTAAGATGCTAAGCTTATTTCCCATTATGGTAGACAAGAACTAAAGCTTCCATAATAATAAAGTATATTTTAAGCTACCAAGATGATCAGGGGACTGGAGCATCTCCCTTATGAGCAAAGGCTGAGACACCTGGGTTTGTTAAGCCTGGAGAAGAGAAGACTGAGGGGGGATCTTATCAATGCTTATAAATATCTAACGGGTGGGTGTCAAGAGGATGGGACTGGACTCTTTTCAGTGGTGCCCAACGACAGGACAAGGGGCAATGGGCACAAGTTGGAACACAGGAAGTTCCACCTGAATATGAGGAGAAACGTCTTTACTGTGATGGTGACAGAGCAGTGGAACAGGCTGCCCAGAGAGGCTGTGGAGTCTCCTTCCCTGGAGACGTTCAAAACCCACCTGGATGCAGTCCTGTGCACCCTGCTCTAGGGGTACCTGCTCAAGCAGGGGGGTTGGACGAGATGATCTCTAGAGGTCCCTTCCAAACCCTACCGTTCTGTGATTCTGTGAAGTGGATTTTAGTACCATACAGGGAATAATTGTAAACAGTGCTGTACTTCAATCAAACTCAGAAAAGGGCTTCTATGGTATTTGAAGCAAATTATTTCTATTTCACAAAGGGGTGCTAATCATAACAGCATCAGAGGTATTATAGCAATCTAATCTCAGATGTAGGGTGATGTTTATGACACTAATTGATTCATTATACAAACAGCAGTGATGCTTTGGCTTTTCAATAAACATAAGTCATAGTAATCCTTGTATTTAGTACTACAAAGCTCTAGACAAATGCTGCATGTCTACTGTGTAATTTGAAAATGTAATTCATGGGGAAAAGGCTTGCTGTAATCTAACAAATACCTTACATGTATATGGCAGATTCAGTGGACAGTAGGAGATGATTATTCCTCTCAAACTGCTTCACACAGATGCTCCATATCTCTTCACAGCACTGCATTTTGCCATATATAAACACCTTGATATCTTTGCTGACACCGGTACTTAAGAATTCAGTCTGATTTTATTTTTGTAGGAAAAATACAGTTTCTAAGAAAGTATCTCAGTACAAACTTCTTACAAACTTTTTTACTGTTTCTTACACTAAAGACTTTGGAGTAAAAAAAACATTTTATGATGCTCTGTGAGAAGGCAACACTTTCCTAAGTCCATGTGATAAAAGTATGAAGACTTTTAGGAATAACTCTTTATTGCAATCATTGCCTTTGCTACTGTTTGTAAAAAAAGAAAATGTAGTGCTTTATTCAACAGTCTCAACACGAAGCAGCCCAAAGTTTGGGTGCTTAATGCTCATACAATAATATCTGTTTTCCATTTAAAGAGAGTGATGCAGTGTATACTTGGCTTCATTTTGTATCAGCCCAAAGGTGAAAGTTTGAAGTTTAGTACTCATAAAGTCACTTATTGAAAATTATTACAAAAAATGTACGATTACTGTTAAAATTGATATTGGTAAATCAAGGAGCAGTTCCTTCACCAAGAAGCAAGTGGTAAGCATGAATTATTACCACGTAGACTGGAATGCCCATCAAGCAAAGGTACAAAGCCATTATTTGAAAAAAGCTCAGAACCCTGAGGGAACTACCAGACCTTACTGCCCCTGCCTGACCTTCCCTGGGGTATCCCCCAGACCCTGTCCACAGCCCCCACAAATATGATTTTGGGGAGAGTAAATGGTCATATGTGTTTAGAAAACCTCATAAAAATGAGTCCTGTAATTTAATCTATTGTTGTGACTACAGTAGATAATTTCACCAGAAAGTTGCAAACATAGTGCTGAAAGGATCTAACCAAGTTTAGTTCAGATCCTCACCTGCTGTGATGCAAGAGCCCTAGCTGGCTGTAGATAACATGCAAGAAAATCATCAACATGTGTAAGAACTTTCAAACCATAAATATAGTAACATTAAACATATTATTTTCTTGATAACAGATTTGACAAGCGAAGATAATTTGTCTTCTTTATTTTTTGTACTGAAAAAACAATAAGTTGCTATAGCTACATATGTTAGCTCAAGCATATGTATCCTTTTTAAATATCCAAACAAAGAGGTGGTATGGGTGACTTTTTTCTAATTTTCTGAAAGTATCCACTGCTATATTCTAGTATCTCATCCACTGTTTTCCCCACAAATAACCTATAAATAAATTAATACAATTTATTTTAATGATTTGTATATGATACAGTCCAAGAACCTGCATTGTCATAGGGCTCTTTTAACTATCAGAATTGAACTCATCACTCATCCAGAAGAAAAACTGGATTTCTACCAGATTAAAATATACAATCTTACCGAACATACAATATAGTTCTATAAAATATTATTAGAAAAGAGGAAAATAACCATTGTTTTGGAATCTGGAAACATTCTTAAGGTACTAACACCACCTGCAGGCTCCAAAAATGAATAAAAGAGAAGGCACTCTGTCTTTTCCTCTATGTTTAACATTATTTCCTATTATACTTTCCCTTATACTTATAGTTTCCTTCTTTTAACTATGATTATCATTGTTATATATTTCACCGTTATGTATTGTTGTCCATTTTACTTTCTTATATTGTAAAAAAGTTTGATTTAAGATAAAAGAAGACAGTAGATACTGTAGAATGTTCTGGTATTTCTGGATTCTAAATTTCTGTATTTTGTTATTTTAAATCTTTATATAACCTCTTTAAGCTACAGTTACTTCAACATTCATCCGGGGAAAAGAAAAAAGGCCATTTCCACAATTTCTTTTACTGAGATTTATTTCTTCTTTTACCTTGATTTCTGTCAAAATATTGATGGATTTTGTTGAAAACCTGTGTGACTTCTGGACAATTCTTTTGGCTTAGGTTTTCAGTACGGCTAAAAATATATTCCAAAATTTACTACTTGTTATATAAAAGTCAGTGAACTCCTGTCACTGAAAATGGAGTTTATTTATTTTCCTTTTTTATGAGTTTTCTGAGATCATTATTTGACAAAGGCAAATGTTTTTTCCAAACAGATAATTTTCTGTGTATAAACAATTAAAGAGAACATCCACATATCGTATGTAGACTGAATATAAATTACATGCACTGAGAATGCCCTGTCCCTACTTTCCAAAAATCTCATTTTTCAGTAGACATAATATCCTCATTAATTCCAGCTGCTGGAGAAATAGAGATAGTCTCTAAAACAGCCAGACTCCAAGCCAGATTTATGTAAAACTTAATTCCAGATAGGTGATACTTGGGGGTGTGTTGGTGTGTGTGTGTGCTTGTAGGAATACAAAAAAGAAACTTGTGGAAAGAAAATTACAAGAAGAATCTAAGACAATAGGCCTTAGTATTGTACTGCAAACTGAACAAGCTGAAACTTCCACAGTATTGCAAGAAAAGCATGTTGTAGAAGCATGAAAGCAATTCAATTAAACTCTTTCTCTAGGAAAGTCACACAAAGTTAATAGTAGATGGTGGAAATGTAGTGGCAGCACATGGTTATTTAAAATTATCAGTGCTAGGCGTATCAAAGATCATTCAGGAGTTAGTCTGCTCCTGACATCAAATTAGAAATCTGAAGATTCTCAATTTCTTTTGTGTAAACCCTAGGTTGCTTCTCCTGCTCCTGGTAAAGAGATGTGATGAAACAACATTTTAAACAAGTGAAAATGGTCATTCTGTCTGCAAGGAAGTGTAGCAGAACTATCAGTGTGTTTTTCACTAGTTATTTGTCAAAAACAGGGTAATTTATTAGGGTATTTTGAAACCATAATTATTAACTTCTGAAATATTTATGTCCAGCGCACCTCACTGGGAAATAACCATTTAAAGCATACATATGAAATAGTTGCCAACAGATTGGTAAATAAAGATTTCCTGTCACACTATTTTGGGACATCTAAAGTCGCATGCATCAAACAAAGCAATATTTCATAAACTGTCTAACTGGGCATGTCTGGAGAGTGCAAAAAAGTTGCGTTTCCCACATCTATTTGCAGGGCTAATATACTTTGAGTTTGGACTTTTTCCAGTTTGCTTTTTATTTTGCCAAAAGTAACTATGGTACTGACCTATTCAGCCTCATTTCTGTCACCCCAGTTTGGGCAAGATATGTGGCTGGGAAAGTGATTCAGATGGCGCTGTATAATTCCAGAAGTTGGAAGCCCATAAGAGTAGACAGTAAATTCTATGTTTTCTATGTTGAATATTCTTTTCATTTAATTCCATTATTTAATTTTGGATTATTTGACTCAGCCTATAAAGTAGGCTTACCACAGGCTAGGGAAAAGCATTTATCCTTGCTGTCAGCAAATTGCTGTTCAAAACACATGAATTACTTCTGCTGCAAATTCACAGAAATTCAGTCACCTTAGAGGCAAATGAAAGCAGTCTGAATTTTTCTATATGCCTCATAAACAGGTGTATAAAAACAGGTATTGGGTCATCAGGGTACACCTGGACCCAAACTGTCTCCATCTGCTTTGTGCATGGATTACATTGCTTATATTACTTGAAGTCAGTTACAACAACACAGTAAATGGATAAGATTAACATTAATATGCAAATTATCATAGAACCATAGAATGTCCTGAGTTGGAAGGGACCCGCAAGGATCATTGAGTCTAACTCCTGTCCCTGCACAGGACAACCCCAAAATTCACACCATGTGTCTGAGGGTGTTGTCCTCCAAGTGCTTCTTGAATATCGCCAGGCTTGGCACCGTGACTGCCTCCCTGGGGAGCCTGTTCCAGTGCTCCACCACCCTCTGGGTGAAAAACCTTCTCCTAATATCCAGCCTAAACCTTCCTTGGCACATCTTCCTGCCATTCCCTCAGGTCCTATCATTGGTCACCAGAGATAAGAGATCAGCACCTGCCCCTCCTCCTCCTCCCCTTGTGAGGAAGCTGCAGACCATGATGAGATCTGCCCTCAGTCTCCTCCAGGCTGAACAAACCAAGTGACTTAGGCCACTCCTCATACGGTTTCCCCTCTAAACCCTTTACCAGCTTCGTGGCCCTCCTCTGGACACTCTCTAATAGCTTTATACCCTTGATGTCCTGCAGCACCCAAAACTGTACACAGCACTCGAGGTGAGGCCGCACCAGCACAGAGCAGAGCGGGACAATCCCCTCCCTCGACCGGCTGCAATGCAGTGCTTGATGCACCCCAGGACACGGTTGGCCCTCTTCGCTGCCAGGGCACACTGTTGGCTCATGTTCATCTTGCCGTCGACCAGCACCCCCAGGTCCCTCTCTGTGGGGCTGCTCTCCAGCCTCTCATTCCCCAGGCTGTATGTACATCCAGGGTTGACGTGCGCCAGATGCAAAATCTGGCAGTTGCCCTTATTAAACTTCATGCGGTTGGTGATTGCCCAGCTCTCTAGTCTGTCCAGACCTCCCTGCAGGGTCTCTCTGCCCTCAAGAGTGTTAACAGCTCCTCCCAATTTTGTGTCATCAGGAAACTTAATTAGTATTCCTTCAAGTCCTGAATCCAAGTCATTTATGAAGACATTAAAGAGTACTGGCATAATTAGAGTAATGAGCCCATATCTTTAATATTCTACCTTTCCATATGACTTGGTGTTGACATAGAATCAGTGAATTCAGAAGCTGGTTTAATTCTATCTATAATTCCATCTATATTTCCCAGGACCATGTTAAATTAGAGCATTTTTCTGCACTACTATTTTCAGAAGTATGTGAGCATGGTTTTAGATGACAGCCACAAGCTAATGGATGTTACCTTCTGTGTGCCAAGTGCTCCATAACAACAAAAGGATTTAATTTTTGCCTAGAAATACAACTGACTAAATATAATCATTAGCTTCTTTAAAATGGGCTGAAAATAACCTAAAATACCCCAACCATGTAGGATCTGGAATCCGTTTTTTTAAGTCTAGTATGGTATCCTGAATGTCATTACTTCATAAGTAAAAATTAAAGCAGTAACCACTTCAAAAATACAAGATGCAGTTTAAATGGATGCAGTTTAAATGAATGCAGCTTTAATGGATGCAGTTTTAATGAATGAAATGTTTCTTCTGCTTCGTACAATTAATGACGTATGATAGTTCTAAACAAACCTTTCCGTAAATTCAATGAAAAAAGCTGAGGATTATTCTCTGTGTCATCATAAATAGCACTCCACAGATCCAATAAATGACAACCATAGGTCACAGAACAGGGATGGATAGTAGCCTTTTTTACCAATTATGGGGCATGTCCTTCCTACCTGAACCTACTTGAACCATCTTTCCCTATTGAAACACTAACTAAACATTTTTTTTTTCCCTCTGAAGATTCAGAGATACTGTTGTTACTAGCTTTTGGTAAAAAGCCAATATGGTGTATTCCAGCATCGTCTTTATTTTGTGAGGTAGCTCTGTTGTAATGCAGAGAACTAAACCAATGATGGAATTTTTTTTCAGGGTCTGGAAAGCTCTTCATACAGTAAAATTATCCCCATATTAAGGGTTTCCATGTCATAGCAATTGCTCCATTAGTCCAGTTAGGAGGTTGGTTGGGACTGTTAAAACTCTCTTGTGTAACCTCAGTAGCCTATAGGGCATAATACATGTCTCCCATTCACACAGTTCAGAAAACAGTGTCTGCTTGTCAGTAGCCGGGTTACCTCAAGGATGAATTCTAATCAGAAGTCAAGGAGTTGATAAATAGTTCTGATACTCATGGAGTTCCCTCCTCAGAGAGAACTGCTATTATTGCAGAGTCTTATATAACCTAAGGCTAAAGCTAACACATCTTTCTAAAACTCAGTATTTGCTTACACACTAAAAAGAACTTGGAAGAGTTTGTGTAACATTGCCCCCTGGTGAATATTTTTTTAATATTTCTATTTCAAAACTGTTAAATGCATTTTTACCTCTGTTATTGTATTGTATTCTTCTTGATGACTAAACATAATTCCTTTAATAATAATAAACCTGTATGCATTTAAAGGCAAAATACTCAGATTTCTTTAAATAGGAAAAGCTAGAATATTCTGAAGCTATTTCTTATTAATCTCATCAGTGCGATTTCCAGGGCAGATTGGCAATAACCCAGTGTCCCAAACACACAATCACTTTCATACTTAAGGTCATATCAGTAAAAAAAATTAAACTGACCCATATTTTTATATAATACTACTGGACATGGCATAAAACTTGGTACTTCATTTACCAGACCAAAATAAAATAAAAGAATAAATACGTCTATTGAAGAAAACATAATTAAATAGAACAGACTGTGTAAAATACAAGCTGAATTTTGGCAGGACATGAAACACTGCAGCTGTAACTCTGCAAACAACAGTTAAGGTCATTTTAATGGCTTGGAGGAGGATTATGTGTTGCAGTAGGAATTACTCTGAATTCCATTCATTGCCTACAAAAGATTACTGCTAGGCTTTTGGTGACATTGACTCCATCAGAAACATTAGGTAAGGGATGGACACTGCAGAAGTATTTGAAAACCAATACCTCTTACTTGGTCACCTGTGTCTTTTAAAAAATTTCCTGGAGTAGAAAGAATCCGTCTCTTCAGGTACTTAAACGTGATCTCTTTTCTGTAAGTAATCTTGTCCCAGGTGTAACTGCTAAATATTCTGAACTATCCCTTCCCCTACATTTATGTGAAATCTCTAGATCACTTGCCTGGTTAATGACAAATTCTCAGTCTTCATGAAAACAAGTAACTCTAGCCACCTGTCAAAACAGGGAAAAACAACGTGATTTTACATACAAATTTGTGTGTATATAAAGCCATTAGACTAAATTTGCTTGAAAGTAAAACAGGTTTTTCATCAGATTACATTCATTTTTTTCCTCCATTCTAAAATGTTACTATTTTGCTCTTTACCTAAAAATGGAAGCTGTTGTGAAAAGTCATTTGGCACCCAGGTGGCAGTACTGTCATAGAGGAGGCAGAGCCTACATCACGAAGAACTTGCTTTAGACTCAGCTTCTGAGTGGGCATGATGCCAGTCTAACAGATGGGCATCAGTAATGGCAGCAATGTGCCCTTGCATGTGCCTGTGCATCTACTGCATTTGCCTAGGGAAAGGCTTTCATCCAAGATTGTCCAAACAGATGTTCATTCTGAGTTTCCATCCGTACTGTTAAGAAGAGATGTCAACACTAATCCATTTTTAAACTAGATTAATTATTTTTTAAAAAAAGAAAAATAAAGCAGCTTTTTGGCTGGTAGAGTGTGAGCAGAGAAAAGTCAATATCTTTACACAAGCACATCAACTTCATAAGGCTCTCAACTCCAGCTTTCTAGTGAAAGAAAAACTGAAAAGCCAATGGTTATCCAGGATAAAACAAGGGAGTAAGACTATGTCATCATGAACAAAACCAAATACAGATGAGACCTAGCTTGGCATGATACTCCAGACAGATGCCAGTACGTTTTTGTTTCTGTGACCCAGTGGTGGCTACTTGGACAACCACTATTCCATATAACAGTTCTTAGAGGGATCATGCTCCCCTCTAGTCTCACTTTCTGGTGGTTTCTTTGTTATATCCTTTTCCTAAATATGCCACGATGTGATGGGGGCGGAGCAAAAAGAGCAAAAAGAGGAGGCACTAATCAGACAGTTATGTACCTCACAGTGCTGTACCAAGCCTAGTCTCACCTCCACTGCAGTGATGGGAAGAAAATTAATAAATTCACACAAAGTTTTCTGGTACTCCAGAATCTGCTTTCTATGTCCTTTCTCTCTGGCAGTAAATCAGGACCTGCTGTCCCTCAGTGAAAGACTAAAAGGCCGGAGCTTTTCCCATTGACCATTTATTTAACTGAAATCCCATAAGACCAAAATCATACAAATGAAATGATGGTCTGTGAGCTTTCCAAATCTTGGGGCTTTCAGACTATCTGTTCATACAGTTAGACAGTTGACAAATTACAGCCCTGAAGTTACTGACATTGTATCGCCACTTTATTGGCAACAAAAGCTCTAAGGCCTGCTGGTTCAGCAGCTCTAAAAGGGTGGGCCGAATGAACGGATGGATCCAGCAATTGCTACATTGTCTTTCCTAAGTTTTTGGGAAGACAACAAAGTATAGGCTCCTGTGGATGATTCAGCACACTTAGGATGCAGGGTAGATAGGAAAATGTTGATTTCTGAAAATTACTGGGGTTCCCCTTTGGACTGCAGGGCTTGTATAAAAACTTTGTCCAGTTATTTGGACCTCATTTGTGATTAGGTATATCAATTCCTTCTAAAACATTTATTCGACACTAGGAAAGGTGACAACATGACTGTATTAAGGACTAGAAATCCAATGTAGATATTTTTCTGTACCTTAGTAATAATTTTCCTCCTAATTTGTATACATTGCCTTCCCAGCCATTTTTATTCCCTGTGTTGAACCTGTGTTAGCTGCATTTGCGAACTAAATCCAGTATGTACCAAAAAGGCCCTATTCAGTTATTTTTCAAAGATGGATTGAAAAATAAGAGTAGCGTGTTTCAGTCAGAAGACAT
Source organism: Sula dactylatra (assembly GCA_013389905.1). Taxonomy (NCBI): domain Eukaryota; kingdom Metazoa; phylum Chordata; class Aves; order Suliformes; family Sulidae; genus Sula; species Sula dactylatra. The sequence continues at coordinate 13,175 of WEKW01006823.1, forward strand.
CCTTCTAGGCCAGGCTCCATTTTAATCCTTTCCTTCCTTCCAACAGTAATCTTTTAGGGGGGTAGTATACAATCTACACTAAATGAATAGAAGCAGAAAAGTGATAGTATTTTCATTTTAAAAATGACAACTCTTTGGAAAAATGAAGGTTTTATTCTTATCTTTTATAGCAGCCAAATTTCTTTCGCATGCTGCTGACAGTGTGTTAGCCACCATTGGAAGACACGGGTTCCATTCTGACCCAGTGCAATGGAAAAGTTATTTCAGTTTACTATCTCACCAACAGCTCTTACAATGAGTATTTAAACAAACCAAAACAAAACAAAACAAAAAAAATCCTGTTCCAGAACTGCTTTACCAAGTAAGCTAATGCTACTAAGTAGGAACTTTTTGGGTAAAGGAAAGAGGGAAATATTTCCAAGTTCCGTTTGTATCAGTGTTAAATTGTTTGCTTTGTTAAACACTTGAATCCTGATGTGTGATATAATCACATCATAAAGTTTGATGTCATTAAACAGTGGCCTCTGGGAAACTAATGGATTTCTGTAAAATATCCATCAATAAGTACATAAAAGATATGTTCCTTTCCCATTGAATTAATTCACATGGCCTTCACTGGATTTCCATATGATCACATCACATTCCAATTGGGACTGAAAAAAAAATGGTTCTTCACATGACATTATTGCTTTAAATCTTTAATGTGTGTTGAAATGACACAAGCAGTTAACTGGAACACATTTCAAAAAATGACTGTACTCCTTTCTGCATGATATCAAAACTGTATTTGCCACCTCTTTTCTTAATGTTCCTTGAAAACTCATTAAAGCATTTACAAATAAACTTTCTACATCAAAACGTAGGGTATCCATGCAGTTTTGATCTCCTGTAAAAGCCACAGCAATTACAGATTAGTCTGGTAGATCTTTGGCTCCTATCTCTCTGGTTTTCTAAAGGCAATGTTTTCTATTGTAACTCATTATTTGTTTCCTTGACAATCTTTCTCATCTAGCCTTCAAGGCACAAATTACTATGGACTTGGCAGTTCTAAAACATTTCACATCAAAAAAGTCCGTAGAACATTTTGTTAATTCTCTCTGTATTGGTGTCAACACAGCAAGTGGGGAAAAAAAGGTGGCAGGAAGAACTTATAATTCTTCTCCTGCTGCTTGAGGAAAAGAAGTGTATTGTGCATCTGTAGACACACTGCAAATATTCCTATATATGTACATCCTACAAAATAATCTGTGCTGTTATTTGGGCAGCATAGTGCTGGGACATTGCTCCCCAAATCTCTGCTCCTTCTTTCCCCCTAGGATGGCAGTGAGATTTTTCACGCTGCTGAAATTGCTTCCTGCATCTAAATGGTGTTACTTCTAGTAAAGCAGAGTAATTTTTGGTCCTCTAAGTTATACTCAGCTTGACTAAAAACCAACTGAATAAAGTCAATCTGACCACTTCAACAAGCCTTTG
>WEKW01006824.1:0-54731 GCA_013389905.1 Sula dactylatra
TAGCCTCGGGCTGAGCGCGCCCAGCCCGTCCTGCCGCGCGCGCGAGTTCTGCCAAACTTTCCTTGCTCCTTGCGATCCTGGAAGGCGAAGAATCCTCTCGGAATTAGATTTCAAGTTTTTTGGTTTATGTTCGTTTTTTTCTTCAGGTGAAGTGAGTCAGGAAAGCGCATGGAGGGGGTGGCTGGGGACGGGTTGTCAGAAGGTGACCGTAAAAAGGACCATCAATGGGACGTATGTGCGCTTAATTTACACTTCAGCATTAAAATCTCACGCTTATTCATTTAGCTTATCTTAAAAATAAAAAAAAAATGACCCCAGCTCCATTTAAATCGCAGCTTCTTGGCAGCTGTTCAGAGGCTCTGTCAAAGAAGCTCTCCGCCAGCTGGCCAGAGTCCTGCCGGCAGCATTCAGGTTGTCCGCTTTATTTATCTGTTGGAAGCGAACACTGAGGCTTGTTGGTAGGGTGGTAGCCTCTAGTTCTGGCTGGCTCTGCTGTATTCCCAAAACCTTATGTTCAACATTCTTCTGTAACTGAAAGCTGAGGGAATAACTGTTGATTCTCTCATCCTAAGAATGACATATTAGGAAAAAACCCCACGACAAACCCAAACGAAAAACAACCCCCCCCCAAACCAAAACCCAGCTTGTTAATACACAGAATATCAGTTTCAACAGCACATTGGTACACAGTAATACATAATTAACTGTGAACCAGTATATTTAAGAACGTGTTTGGGAAGATGTGTGACGCATGTAGCCACTAAATTGTCATTACTTCTTTCCTATGTGATACGCTTTATCATGGGGAGTATTGGACAAAGGGTAGAGCTTAGATGAATTCAAGGCCAGTAGTATACCACCACATTTGAAAAACTCAGAGTGCGCTTAATTAATTTGCATTTAAGCAGATGTGAAGGAGTAAATAAGTATTTGTTGAGAAACTGATAGTACTAGGAGCTTTTAAAATTTCAGAATTGGGTTCTGGGGCTACTGTGTAAACCAATAAAGTAGTAGTGTTTCAGTTAAAGTATAGCCATTTCAATTTAAGTAAGTAGTGTAGTTTAGGTGTGTTTTCAGGACTTTCCTATAGTGACATCTCATAGTTCCTAACCTTTTTTTGGTGTATCCACATACATAACAGAAGTAATTGTTTGTAATACTGATTCTAATTAAAGATCAGTAATTGAGACGATTTGCATGGCCATGTTGTTCTTCAAAATTAGTTGCTTGTGCTGTGCATCTTTGCGCACTACAGATTGTGTCAAACTGAAAGTCATTTAACCAAAAGGTAGTTGCTGAAATTCATAGTTTTGATCCCGAGAAAGAATCAGGTGCTGCTATCCCCCCTTTCTACTATGAGACACCTTATTTTTTCACTTTAAAGTTCTGTAGATCTCTAGAGTTGAAGTTTTATTCAAGAACTGGCACCAATCGAGTTGTGATGGACCAGTAGCATTGGTGCCTGTCTTAGGCTTAATTATTGCTGGGGTCTAAAAGTGAAACATCCTCCTTGTCCCTGAGGTAATTTAATTAATTTATATCTAAGGTACAGAGCCAAAAAGATATAGCCTTGTAGTTCTGTGTTGCTCCCAGAATTGTATATTTTTCATTCAGTAGTCATTAAATGTACTGCTCATGTATGTAAAGTATATTCAGCACCCTGGGAGCCATAAGTAAAAGGCTAGATTTCCCCCCCTGTAAACTGTAGCCATGAGTGGCAGATATTGAACACTGCTAGTGGATTGTAACTCTCCACAGCTTGCCTTGAGCTTGGCAAGAAGGACGCTGTCCTGCAAATCGGGATTTGACCCTACTGAGGCAGCGAAGGCAGTTAGAGCAAAGGTTCACCACTTTCCAAGTGTTGTTCTGACCTCGCAGGTGTTAACACTGACACCACCAGGAGCAATGCAGATGTGGAGCATGTCATGAAATCTGCCCTGTGAGCAGCTGCTGCTCCATGCTCTGTCAAGGGTTGTTCACAGCAGTGCGCTCATCCGACAGCTGAGCAGCAGTGTCTTCTCCCGTGCTGTAACTCGCCTGGGCAGGCTCATCCCCTTCTCACACAATGGGAGAAGGATGAAGTCTTCTTAGCTCCTTGAGAGGAAAGCTGTAGACAGCTATCTTCAGGAGAAGTTTCCAGACCTTTGTGGCATACAAATAGAAGCATCTTCCCGAAGGTGGACAAATTTTAAGCTGTTGTCTGTGTTTTCCGTAAGTTAGCCCAGCATTTTGTTCTTTTAAGTGTCTCTTTGTTCCATGCTTTGCATCTCTTTTTTGCATGCCAGTTCTCCTCATACTCTGTTTAGGGAGCTACGTGCCTCACTCAGCGTTGTAGATCCAGAAATATCTCACTTTCAAGCATCAGAGACTTATTGGACTGAGCCCTCTGTCATACTAGCTTGTACTTTCAGACCTAGGGAACAGGGGATGTCTGGTCATTCAGAGCAAGTGATATGGTGATCACAGCATTTTAATATAACTCAAGCATGCTTTGTATTGTGTTTGAAGGTTTCAAGTGATCCCAGTAAGGAACCATGGATTTTCTTAGTTTAGCCTCCTGTGGCCAATTGTTTTTTATTTGTGCTGTTTAATGGGTATTGTGCAGAATTTTGACAAAGCATCTGTTGCCAGTGATAACACACATGAAGACAGTCTGGGGAAAATGTTCTATATCTTCAAGCACATTTGTATAGGTAAATGTTGAGCTTCCAGCAGTGGAAGGTCTCCACAGTATTCAATTTAAAGGGTGGTTTTCCCATACCTGATAAACATCTGCTGTGACCAAGTACATTAAGCAGTCATTTCAGCCATGTATTGTATCACAGTTTGGTCACTTCTAGCTACCTTTTAAAACTATGTCATGGCTATGCTTGTGTAAGGAATGCGGTGCACATCACTGAAGAAGAAAGTGAGTAAATTAGTTCTGTGCTTCTCACGAGGTCTTTAGGTGATGAGAGTAAAACTGCTAGAGAACAAAGACATAAAGACAGATGGTTAGTGGAAGTAGATGAAATTGTCTCCACCAAGAACTTCACTTGACCCTGATGATGGCACTGTCCTGGAGGAGCAGTTTCAAATGCACTGAGAAGGAACTGAGAAGGGAATTAAAACAACTGGGGTAGCTAGTCTGCCCATAAGGATGCGTGGAGATGTGCTTCTGCTTTGGAGTTTCCATCCTCTGCTCAGCAGTTCTTAAAGTTTTGCCACTTTTCCAGAGGTGGTTCAGAAGCTCAGCTTTAGGTGTGTGTGTCTGAAGTGTTTATCTGCACACAGTGTTATGTTGTCTTCCATATACTTTTCTCAGTATTGCTCAGAATCAGGAGGTATAGGGAAAACAACAGTACGAAGACAATGGCTTTGGCTAATTCCAGTTCCACAAGCCCTGCCAATGTGGAACCCTTTTCTTTTTGTTTAACGACACCCAGTCTTTTCAGCAAGAGGATTGGGGGGAGGGGGGGGAGGGAAGAGTAGGGAACAATATAGTTTCAGTTCCCCTACTTCTAGATTTATGCTAGGCTTTAACAGAAAGAAGTGTGGATGTAGACAAAAATCAGTAGTTTTACTGTGCTTCTGAAGATTTCACAGCTGTTAAATACAACAGTCTTGTGAAGTAGCATTTTTGGTTTTTATTTTAATGCTTGAAGCTGGTAGTGAAGAGGTTAAGTAAGTTGTTTAAGACTCAGAGCAGCTTGCTCAAGATGACAAATGGATTGTGTCAACTAGGACTAGAAACTATCTTTTGGGCTTTAAAAGGAAGCTTGCTTGAGTTGTGTGCATTCTGCTCTTGGAGGTTGATGAGATTGAGAGAGGTCGTTGGAAGTAAACATCTCTTTCTATGCTGGCAGATTGCGACAAGCTACTTATAGTGGAATAAGGGTTTAGCACTGCAGAACTGTCTAGAACAGGGGTTTGCAGAGGCTGTTTTACCGTCTTGTGCAGTCCAGCACAGAGCAAGAAGTTGTTGACGCCAGTGATGGTACTGGGCGCTGCTGAGTGCTAATAAATGTGAGCCCCTCTGCCTTTCTCATATTCCCTACAAAGAAGAGAAAGACATAGTTTGTGGTGTCCTCATCTGGACCATATCAGGCATACGAGACTGGCTTGACTCTGGAGGAGGCTGATAGTGAAAGCCTCTGAAAACTGATGCCCAGCCTCTACATGTGCTTTTGGCAATCAATTTGTGGCATCACTCCTGTTTCTGGTGGGTAACTTCCAGCTCAGGAAAGCTACCACAATTAGTATTCTTAGTGGAAAGCGTAAAGATTGATTTGGCCTGGAATACAAATTACTCTCTTTCCCTGGAGCTGACCCTCTAGGGCAATTTGAGGTGAGGCTTTTTCCTCTTTCTCTCTTTTACTTGGTAGAGGCAAGTGAGAGGCACAAAGAAAGCAGCCGTTTTCTGCCTGTTCCAAAGCTGTCAGAGGAGATCCTTATTTTAAGTTTCACTTTAGGAAAGCAAATTCATTTTTTTATGGGAGTTTATAAAAGCTGTGTATTATCTGTCTTCTCTGTGTCTTTTGTTGTGCAGCATCTTCTTTATGTCTCTTCTTTGACACTAGTCCGAGCTTGGCTCCTGAACCTCCAGTAAGTCCTCTGGGTCACAGACAGAGATCCTCAGTGAGGTTTGCAGTTTCAAAACTTCATACTTTTTTCTAGGGCAATGGCTACATGTGTCCTTTACTGAGCAGAAATAGCTTTAGCACTTACCATGCAATAAATAATTATTTAAAACAGAAGTGTTAATATATATATATTTGCCCTTTAGGTATTTATCACATGATGATAGTAGCTGCCATGTTGGCTGTTCTGTCAGTCTTTTTTGTCTCTGCAAACCCTGTCCTTAGGGGCTTATAAGTTGTCCATAAAAATTTGCTTTTGGCTTAAACTTTGCACGTGGCATTTCAACATGGGGATGAATTTGTGTCAAACTAGGTTTAAAATTGGGTCAGTAATATTTAAGTTACATATGTGTGGAGAAAAAAAGGCAGCATCTGCTATCCCGGCACCATTGACTCTACTCGGAGCAGCGGGATGTCATTTCTCCATATGACAGGATTTTCCCTGCAAAGGAGGAAGAGGCAGATTTTTAGCAGTAGTTCCATGTTGTTAATATTAAGAATTAGTGCAGGAGTCCCTTGTGTAACATGATGAAGATTTGATCCTCAGTGGAGAACGGCACTCATTTCTTTAATTAAAAAAAAAAAAAGTAAATTACATTTACTTATATGGTAGCATGGTAGATTGCGAACAGGAAAATGAACAAACATTAAATCTTTTTGTGTTTTGCAGTTTTTCCAACCCTCTGGATAAGCATGTGCTGTACTAATGAGTATTTCCAGTGCCATGATGGTCTGGTTGGCTTTTGCTTCCAGCAGAATTCAAGAGCAGCTCTTGCAAGTGGATTCTGATTCTGAACACTATTACTCTTAGGATATGCAGAAGGATACGAAACACACAAAGCACATGTACTCTATGTCTCCCTGATATGAATGTTGATAGTAGTACAAAGGAAACAACCGTATTGTACCCATTGTTCCACATGTGTAGGACGTCTCTGTGATAGTAGTTTCCAGGATTAACATCTTGTCTTTTAGATAATTAAGGTGACGTAGATTTTCATCCAGGATGCTTAAGCTAATTGCTGATGTCAGAGCGGTACTCTGGCCCCAGTACTCCTTAGCTACTGAATTAATTCTGCCCACACCACAGCAGCGTTTTAACTGAGTGACCTTTACATATTTTAAAGCATAAAGCTATTAATGTTTAATAGCAGTTCATGTAAGAAATATAGAGATATTATATTTATTTATTTTTGTTATTTTATAGTAAGGACTGTTGTTCTTTTGGGAGGGGGGGTGGATTTGTTAATTGAAAGAACAGAAACCAGAAATCTAGATAAACAATTAAATAATTGTTTGCAAAGGGATGACCTTTTATTTTGCGGTCATCCAGACTTATTTCTGGACTCTGTACTGTAAGTGTAGAGTAGCACAAAAAAAGTATTGCAGTCTGTACTAACTTTGTTTATTTATCTTAGGCAAAACTGACAAGTCTACAAGAGCCACCATGGTATATTGCATTAACATGCTCTAAAGCTGTGGAGTTTGATGTGGATATAGAACAGCCATAATAAGACTGTAATGGCTTAGGGGAAAAAATTAATCATTTATATGGTATAACAGGAATCAATATAAAGAGTCTACAGGGTGTCACTGAGACCTCAGAGATGGCTTGGTTCGTAGTCATCAACCTTTTCTGTAGTTCAGCTTTCCGGTTGCAACAGGAAAATGTTTTGAATACCCATCCTGCCTTGTAATGAAGGAAGAGTGCCACATAGTTTAAGGAACTCTGTGTTACCAACATAAAATATATTCTGTCTTAGAAAATCCAGCTTCAGCTGGTAGAAGCAGCCACTTCTTATAATTCCTTTATCTTGTTGTATATAAACCTCAGTCTGCATTGTTTCCCCTCACTTCTCCATCAGAAGGAGTGGTCAAGAACATGATGCCTGAGATGATTAATGGTCCCTCTCATTTCCAGCCTCGAGTTGCTCATGGCTGGTTGATTCCCATTCTGTTATATTCACTGTCCTTTGGCTTAAGTAACTTCTGTATCTCAAGATAGACTTATCTGTAGATAGCAGCAATATCACTTCTTGGTCTTCATCTTACCGGACTGAGTGACCCAACCTCTCTTTTATATTCACTCACAGAATTTGGCCTTCATTGACCTTTTCACTCAAGTCACCTTTTCTGATCTCATTTCTGGTTTTGTTTTCATTACCTGCACCTAGTCAAGCAGATATTAGTGAGAGAGAATTCGCAGTACTCACTGCACTGCATCTGCACTGGTTCCCTGGTCAGCCAGAGGCTCTGATCCTAGAGGCCAGGGCCAAGAGCTGTGGGACCACAGCCAGGAGAAGAAGTAGGACAGGCCAGGGAAGGCCTGGGAACACTTTCGTAATTGTTAAAGTTCATGAAAGGGGAATGGGTATGTTGGAGGGACAGAAAGGAGAACTGATGCACTTAAGCTGAGCATTTCATGAGTTTACTGTTGTTCTTCAAATGAGTTCTGACACAGTTGACTAACAGCTGGTGAGCTAATGACCAAAGGTACTTGCAGTGTCTCCAAGGAGCATCACGGTGCGCACTAACACCCCTGTTAACGCCTTTAAAGGAGTCTCAGTATTAACAGACTGCCTTGTACCAATAGTGTCGTCTTTTGTGTGTGTATGCTGTAGCTGGTAATCCCTTCAACAGCGGTTCTCTGCCCAAATAGTGTGGGCTCCTCCTCAAAGCAGGGGTTACTTCACCACCTCCTCAGAGCAGATCAGCGGTTGTTCAGTCAGAAACTTGGGAACTTTTCTGATATTATCTAGTAAGAGAAAGATGTAGACTGGTGTCGTCCTGAATGTCTGGAGACTGAAGGAGAATCTTCAGAAGGACCATATGGAAATAAATCAGGCAACTAAGTGATCATCAAAAGCTACTGAGCCTGACTCACCGTTGTCTTGCCTCATTTTCTGCCATGTTGTTGGAATTAAGACTGCAACAGCATATCAGCATATCAGAAACTCAGCTGTTAGAACAAGAAGAGCACCATTAAACTCCATGCGGCTTCGTGCCATTTTAGGATTTGTTAATTTGTCCTTTACCTACTTCTCATCAAATGATTTATCTTTGTTCTGTGGTTATTTCAGGGCAGTATAACAGATTAAAAAGGGAACTTCTCTGGCTTCTTCCATGTTTTCAGCTTAACCCTAATTATTAGTATAACTGGTATGAAGAAACACCCCTAAACTGAAATTGTGTGAACATGCAGAATGCATGTCCCAGTTCTTGCCCACACAGGTTGTGAGCAGCACCCATTGATTTTGCTGGCTATTACTCATAGTCTGCAATGTGGGGTAAGTAATCAGACCCTTAAATTGCTATACTGCCTTTAAGCAAGTCAGCTGGAGTGAATCCCTGTTCATCCGCTTGGGAGTGTTTGTTCATTTTTTGCAAGCTTTTCCATGGCATCACTAACTCCGTTGATCTACAGAAAAGAGGAAGCCAGTGCCTGTTCCAGAGAAACACTAGCTTTGTTTAGCTTGTTTCATCAGTAAATCCACAGGAGAGTTTTCAAACCTAACTTCCACTGTTCTTAGTTGTTTTCTCTTGCTCTATTTCACTGTCTTAAACCTCCAAGTTGTTGGTCAATTAATGTGACAGGAACCCCGTAGGTTATGTTTCTTCATGGTAGGCATGTCTTCTTTCATTAGTCCAGCCTTAACAGCTACAGAGTTTTAATGTCTCAGCCACTGTATAACAGCCTGTTCGCAGTGAAATGCTAAAGCAATAAAACCGTGTGCGTTGGGGGCAGGGGGAGAGGCTCATGTAAGAGCCGAGAGGGAAAATGCAAATGTACAAAAACTCAGATTTTCTTCTGTGCTGCTGATTTTTATTTCAATCCCTATTCGTTCCTGAATCTCAGTTATTTCCCTGCCTCCCATAATTGTAGAGAGCTGAGTTCTGACCCTTTTGTTATTCAAAAGGATGTTCTGGCTAAAGATTTTGCTGTCACTCCAAGGAATTTGAAGACTGCACACACATTTAAATGTTTTGGAAACAAAGTTGCTAGTCTTGAATTTAAAAACCTGGTTCTCAGCAGTGATATACACAAAAATTATCTTTCATTAGCTAAGTTTATCGCTGTTCATTAAGATTTCCCTGTAACTGTAATTTTTCTTTAATTGTTTTTACTTTTTGCAGTATTTACCAAGCTTTATTTGAATCTTGTCAGACAGTTTAACTTCCTAAATCAATAGGTTTGCCTATTAAAAATGTTTACGGTAGTGCTTTGTCATCATTAAATATTCCTGGAAGTTAATTATAAGAGATTGCATCTTACTCATTCCATCTTTTAGGAAGCTGCTTCAAAGAATTCTCCAACTAAGCCAATGCCTAACAGTTCTAATCCCAAGTGCCTAATATTTTTCAGTGATATTCAATTTTAGCAGTTTGATATAGCGATTAAATCTTGAAGGCCAAAATTAACGATACATTTATATAATTGTGCATAATTGTACTATCTATCTTTGCAGAACTTTTTACGAGATATGCATAAACAGGAATATTTCAAAATTATGGTGGAAATCAGAAAGTATTTTTTTCAGTCTACTTATATGAAATTTAAATATATCATTGCACATCAAATCTGAGTAAGCAAAATTACAGTGGACTGCCTAATGTTACCCTGGATTTCCCAGTTAATTGCACAGACACGTGGTTTATTCATGATAAAAGTAAGCATTCTTTACATTTATTAGGAATATTATTTAACAGTTTCTTTAGCATCAACACATTTTCTGCATAACACAAGCATGCAAACCCAAGAAAATAAGTGAATTAGAATGCCACAGGGCACCTAATCTTTCTCCAACTGAAGTTAATGGGAGTTCTGCTTTGAATTTGAACTGAAGTTGAATTTATTGGAAATAGGATTAGGCCAAAATGTATATAGTTGTCTTGCAAATTTCTTTTTAGGAAATTCAATTATAAACAGGATAAAATTATAGGAAATTGTTTCATGACAGTGCAAGATTTCTATTCATGCATAGAATGATGGTTATTAAAGCTAGAGAACATATGCATTGCTCTGTACTTGCTCCTTAGAGTATATAATTGAGAGCTTTGTCCAATCCATCTTTAAATCATTTAAACAACGAAACTTCTGCCATTTCTCCTGGCCTGCAGTACACTCTCCCACAGGATGTTTCCTATGAAATTGAGCCTAGATTTTCCTGTGAATTTTTTCTAAATGAAATGTTGAAAATAGATTGTTAAAGCCTAACTATTATAGGGAAGGTTGGTTTTGCACAGGCCCTGGAAGTCCGAAGATTTCAGATATAGTCTCTTTGAACTCACAGTACAGGATGACTTTATGTGCCTACATCCCACCGAAATTTCACCTAAAACCCTAAGTCCACAAAACCAGTTGTTGGACCATACTCTATTCAGTAGATGCCTCGTGCAGGGTTCCTAAATTTTGTAGATATGGAAGATTTTGATGTTTTGATCCCTGCAAGCTTGATGAACATGTGATGTGGGCATAACTTCATACTTATGCTGAAGGAAGACTCTCCTGTCTCTTCCCTTTTGACTTAAATTCCAACGCCTGTGGTGGAACTGATCTTTCTGAAAAACATCCCTTCGAAAAATGGAGGGGAGGAAGGGGTTTAGTTTTGTGTACTGGTCAGTTCCTCAGTTTTCTTTTCCATTCAGCATTGCACAGATGCTTGCATGGGCCTCCAGAAGAGGATGACACCAAGCTGAAATAAATATTTTTAGGTAGAAAACCAGAAGGATGTACTCTTTTTGGAGGCATTCTGGGTGACAGTTCAGCAAACGCTGAAAGCTAGGTTCTGTCTGTGATGCTTCTTTTGATGGTGCTCAGCACCACGGTGCTTAACTCTCTCCTACACTGATACCCCTAAACTAGATTTTGCTTTGCCTTTGTCAGTCAAGGGGCTAGACTTAACTGGTGTTTCAGAGTACAAATTGAGTTCTCTTTAACTATGAAAGAGTATAAACCTCTTCCAGAGAACAGCTCAATGGTAAAAGCCTTCATCCAGTGTACAATAAATTAATTCCCTCTTCAGCCTGAGTTCAGGCCTTCATCTTCCATCTCCAAGAAGACTGCCATCAAGAGGGGACCAGGGGACTTTTGAAAGTGATGAAGATTTCCCACTCTCCATTAAACACTGGACACTTGCAGCTGTCCTTTTTTATTCCTTTTTTTTTTTTCCTATTCCCAGACAGCACCTGTATTAACTTGCATTCCCTTTTCTCCTTCCCAGGTAGCCTCTCTCGGAGTCACCACATTCACACTGTGCGCCCTCTGCATTGACCGATTTCGTGCCGCCACCAACGTGCAGATGTATTACGAGATGATCGAAAACTGCACTTCAACGACCGCCAAGCTGGCCGTCATCTGGGTGGGCGCGCTGCTGCTGGCCCTGCCGGAGGTTGTGCTGCGCCAGCTGGCAAAGGAGGACCCCGAATACAGCGGCAGCCCGCCAGGGGAGCGGTGCGTGGTGAAGATATCCACCGCGCTACCTGACACCATCTACGTGTTAGCTCTCACTTACGATGGGGCAAGACTCTGGTGGTACTTTGGCTGCTATTTTTGTTTGCCTACCCTTTTCACTATTACCTGCTCCCTGGTAACAGCGAGGAAAATCAGGAGGGCAGAAAAGGCTTGCACAAGGGGGAACAAGCGACAAATTCAGCTGGAAAGTCAGATGAACTGCACAGTGGTGGCTTTGACCATTTTATATGGGTTTTGCATCATTCCTGAAAACATTTGCAACATTGTGACTGCCTACATGTCCACAGGGGTTTCTCGGCAGACTATGGACCTCCTCCATCTCATTAGTCAGTTCCTTTTGTTCTTTAAGTCCTGTGTTACTCCCGTTCTCCTTTTCTGTCTCTGTAAACCTTTCAGCCGGGCCTTTATGGAGTGTTGCTGTTGCTGCTGTGATGAATGCATCCAGAAGTCTTCAACAGTGACAAGTGATGACAATGACAATGAGTACACCACAGAACTGGAGCTCTCCCCTTTCAGTACCATCCGCCGCGAAATGTCCACTTTTGCCTCTGTGGGGACTCACTGCTAATTGACCTTAGGACTTTATTTTCTGTATCTTTTTCCTTTTTCTTCTTTTTTTTTTTTAACTTCATATTTTTCTTCTTGAAGCAAAATGCAAGGAAAAAAAACCCTACTCTGGAAACCAATCTGCATATTAACAGTCGTGCTTTGGAAAATAATTTGTTTGGTTATTAAAATGAAAGAAAGAGAGAGGAGAGCCAGCACTTAGTTTTAAATCATGATATTTTGTATGGTGCTAGAATTTTATTGTCTGGGGAGGAGAATCCATATCAATCCACTTTTATTTAATTCCACAGTATTTTTTTGATAATCACTGTAAAATGATTATATAGACAGTGTGGGTTTTGCAAGATGTTTCATGTAAAAGATGTGGTGGAAAGTATTTGAAGGTAGTTTTAATCCAATTACTGTACGCTATTGTGAGAGGACTTGGACTTCAGAAAATTTATAAAGTAGCATAAAAATAAATGAGGTTTTACTCTTTAACTTCATTGTCAATCTGCATTTAACAAGGACACCTATAAGTAGTATTAAATTCCTTTAATAAGTAAAAAAAAAAATCTTTGCATAAAATAATTTCTTTGCATAAAATAATTTAAATGGCCATATTTAATTTACTATTCGTGTACTTACCCTTGGAGGCTATAATTGCAGTGATTAAGGAAGATGGTTATAATGTATTAGATTTACATGAGTGTTTTTTTTAATGTATATTACGAAGGTTCAATGTGCCTGATTGAAAATTTTCTTCTTAACCTGCAGGTATACAAAACCTGAGTTACTCTGTACTTCTTACAAAGAAAGATTTGTTTTCTTACAAAATTTTGTCTTCTGTGGTTTCAAAATCAAGTTTCTTTCCAATTTTTTGTTGGTTTTACATTGAGATTATGTCCTCGGTCTCTGTGTATATAGCTCCTACTGGCTTCAGTGAGAGTCCCATTGCAGAGGAAGGCATTCTTTTGCCAGAGGTTTGCTGACAATAAACGTGAGGGCCTGAAACACGTGGAGAGTGAATTCCTTCTGTTTTAAAAGGTATAAACACACTTGGACGCTTGGGGCTTGACCCAGAGCCCGTTGCAGTCAGTGGAAAGGTTTCCATCAATTTCAGAGGGCTTTGGAGCAAACTGGCATCTCCTATTTATTCCAGGATATGTAGCATGAATATTAATCACAGGGGCTCTGTATATGGATTATAAATCATGCTGCTCTCACAGAGACTGCTATTCACTAGCAACTCACAGCTCTGAAGCTGTTTTTGAGAACCACGGTGTGTTTTGCTGGTGGCTTTTTGCTGTTCGCAGAGTTATTAAAATGAGGATATGTCGACACTGCCAGCAACAGTGCAATACAGTAAAATCTAAAGTTGTTATAAGACAACTGGAGACTGGAAAGTGCCTGTCTGTACCAGCAGAGCTTATTTGCCCCACTTCTTGGCTGAAGTAGACAGACTGTTCTTGGCAGGCAAGCTGGATCATATTTACACTGGGCAGCATGCTGAAGTGTAGAGAGATGCTGAGGAATTGAATTTGTTATAATTAGCTTATATTTTAATACTAATTAAATAAATAATACAATTGCAATAGTATGTGCAGAAGTAAAATCCCATGCGTTTCTCCTTGGAAATTAACAGTGACTGTAACTGATGTACTCTGACTTCCCAATACCTGCCTCTAAATATGTTAAAGAACTTGCTGTAAATTCCAGAAAGAAGTTTATTTCTAGATTCTGGAATTAATATGTTTAATCTTTGTATCTGCTTGGGCAAGCAGTATTTCTTCTTTTTCTTTACCATTTTAACCTATAAAAAGCAGTTGAAATTAATCTGAATATCAGTTCCAATATATATATGCACTTGAGTTCTTTTTCTGATTTTTGATTCAGACATTGGACCCTAGCAAAACAATCTGCTTTAAGCACAGGCCTAAATTTAAATGTGTGTTTCTGTTTAGGAATTGATGAAGTACCTAAATTTTTAAAATCATTTTGTAAGATGGTCAATCACTTCTGAAGATAGGGGAACTGTCCCTTCTTTCTAAACTCTTCATTGACTTCACATTGCGTGATTACATTCGATAAACTAGAAAGGTATTAAAGAGAAAAGATAAAAACAAAATCTCCTCACTGTGGTGCCTGTGTCTCCTCAAATACATATTCTCATCACTACATTTTGATTTGTACTATTCTTCTTTTTTAGGTGCCAATATTTATAAAGAATGGAAATAAAACCTCCCTTTTTGTTCCTTCATCGTGTTGCTTGCTGAATTGTTTCTCTTAGCTGCCTTTTCAGTACCAGTATGAGCAGTGTCTCAAGGACATGAGAAAGGAACAGCAGAATGGGAGGAAGCACCTCTTTTCGAAGAAGGAAATACAGAAATTATTTCAGAATATTAAATGATTACACTTTGCTAATTTGGGTGCAAGACTGCACTGGGGCAGGAAAAGTCCCCAGGTGTCTTGGATGTTAGGTGCTTCCAGCTTTCCAGTCTGCAGTGGGTATGTGTAAGCTCTGCCAAGGAATGCTGCTCGCTCCCAGGTTAAACGCCCTGTCCCAGAGTGGTGCAGTTTGCTTCTCTACTGAAACATTTCCACAGTATGTGTATGCTAATCCTACTGGGGAAAAAAATATCAGCAAAAAGGAAATCTAAAAAATCATTGAAGAAGGTAGAATTTGAAGATCAATAATGCTGTGTTTGGCATTTGGAAATAACCCTCCGGCTTGTGCGGTGGATCATTCTCCAGCCTTGTATTCAGTGGGGCGTCTTTGTAGCCAGTGTAACCTTGCCTTTTCTGCTGCTGAAAGAGCGTTTTTCACAACTATTTCTCTCCCTCCCCACACCCCTGCCTTTGACCTCCATAGCAATTGGACATGCAAGACACCCTTTTATTCTAATTTGTTCTCTAAATTGGTTAAACTAATCCCACATTAGCAGGTTTGCATTGTCACAGCCATTCTGATGCAGGCGTGGCTTGTTAATGCATTTAAGTGTCATGATAAATGATTCCTTTTGTTAAGGATGGGGTACTGCATTGCTTTTCTTCCTACTTTTGGGATTGATGCTCTGAACTTTTGAAATTTTCCTGGTGTTTGCTTTTCGTACTTTCTTGAATAGTCTTAGAAGCCATTTCTGTGTGTTTTTAATCCAGTTCTGTAAGACATTTGTCTGTTACCAAGAGAGGCATTTAATGGACTGATGAATGGAGGTTTGAAAATGTTTATGGCAAGGATTTAATTCTTTTACATAAAATAGAGAAACATGCAGAGCGTGGTGATCAACCTAAAAGAAGAGTGATGGAATGGAAAATCAGATTGTGAGGTAGGAAAGCCTTATACCTTTCAGGTATGTAAACCTTTAATACATTAACACTTATCATCCCAGCCCTGGTCCCATTAGAAACCATAAAACTCTAGTATGAGTTCCAGTATCTCCAATGAGAGCATGTTTCATGACCTGTATCAAAAATATGATCTTTGTGCAGGCCGAAGTACAAATGGTAAATTATTGCAAAATATTGCTCAGTTAGAAGAAATCTCTTATTTTACCCCTTCCAAGATAAATTCCTGCATCAAGCCTTAAATAATTCCTGCCCTTCAATGACCTCAATGACTTGCGCAGCTCCTGTTCTGTCATTGGGACCCAGATGTAAGCTTCCACATCTGCTGCTCCAGCAGCTCTATGAATGGCTCCTAAAGACAATGTAGAGGTTTCCAAGCATGTTGTCACACATCTTTTCATAAGAAATTGTATGACGTTAGGCTACATAGCAAGACTGTCATATTGTGCTCATGGCACTCAGAGGCAAACTAGATTCTATGAAATGTGAGTTGCTATTGAAACTCTGAGAAGCTTCTTCAAATTTATTGAACAAATAGAGTATTCAAAACCTCTCCTAGGATCTGTGAGCCATTGTCTTCGGCACAGTACAAATACATGCAATTTGCCCTATGTGTGCCTAACTGCTGTTGAAGTTCTAAAAACATCATTGAGCTGCTTCTGGGCTTTTTTTGTCAGGTGACATTAACAAAATTCACAAAACACATCATCCCCTTGTTACTGTGTTGGAATTAAGACTGAAGGTAAAACCTGCTCAAAAGAACGACTTTGAGTTGCTGCGGTGTGTCCAGAGAAGGGCAATGAAGCTGGTGCAGGGTCTGGAGAACAAGTGTTATGAGGAGCTGCTGAGGGAGCTGGGGTTGTTTAGTCTGGAGAAGGGGAGGCTGAGGGGAGACCTTATCACTCTCTACAGCTACCTGAAAGGAGGTTGTAGTGAGGTGGGTGTTGGTCTCTTCTCCCGAGTAACTAGCAATGAGAGGAAATGGCCTCAAGTTGCATCAGGGGAGGTTTAGATTGGATATCAGGAAAAATGTCTTTACTGAAAGAGTGGTCAGGCATTGGAACAGGCTGCCCAGAGAGGTGGTGGAGTCACCATCCCTGGAGGTGATGGTGTAGTTCAAAAAACGTGTAGTTGTGGTACCTCAGGACATGGTTTAGAAGGCATGGTGGTGTTGGGTTGGCGGTTGGACTTGATGATCTTGATGGTCTTTTCCAACCTAAATGATTCTATTATTCTGTGATTCTATGATTCAAAATGAGTCTGTCTCCTTAGCTGGGCCCAGCGTTGTGTGTGTATGGAGAACACATCTATGGTGGCTGCAGACTGCCGGTAGATGCAGGGTTAGCACAGTAGCATCAGCATATATATGTTTGTGCATGTTCTGATGAATCAAAAATTTAGGTTCTGTTATTTCTGGGGTGGAAGTGCTAGATTCAAAGTCCTGCTCTGTTAATTTATTGCTGAGACTTGAATTTGGTGGTTCGGGATCCCATCAGAAAGGCATAACCACTGTGGTAATAGATATAGTGATGAAAAGGTTTTTACCTCTCCAGTTGGAGTTGTTCCAACTTTTTTGGTAATTAAATGCTGAAGTAGAGACTTCAGCCTCAGTACCAATACCACTGACCTAAGCCACTGTGCTGTAGAAACAATCTCTTTTGTTCACTCTCTGGTCCATGGAATGTTTCTAAGAGGAACAAATAGTGTCAGAGAAGTGGAGAAACTGTGACTCAAGAGGAGCAGGCAGGTTTGTTGGTAAAGTGCTCAGGTGAGAAATTAGTAGTTTTCAAGTGCCTGCACTAACATGTGAACCCAAGCCTGTTTTATAATACATATGCTAGCCATGGCCTTATTGGTTCTTCTGTGGTAGAAAGCTGTGGATTTTTGTGTCTCCTGGATGTGGAACTCCCCACCTACCTGAACAAATTGTCCATTTCAGGTGACTAATGGGAGAGTAGTCACAGTGGGTGAGCTTAAGCAGAAGGAAGTCTGATGCCTTGTTCATATGCATTTCTCTCTTGCCCTGCTGTTTGTTTCCGAGGGTCTTTCCTCGCATAAGGATATTTTGCAGGCAGTGTGCAGCACTCGTGAAAGTTAAGCAGGGAAATGCTGGGCAGATGCCCACGTACACACCTTTGAGACTCTAGGCTGCAATCCCTCTGCCTTGGGAAGATTACAGCATGTACAGATGAGGTTGAGTATTAACATTATTCTGGAGGGGAGAACCTCATGAAGTGAACTGCCTGCAGGAAGCTGGCTCACCTCAGCTCCATAAGAACCTAGAGCTAATGATTTGCCCAGATTACAAAGGCAAACTGGATCTTGAAGTAGAGTTTCCATGTCCTAACTTCTTATGTCTTCATCCTGAGAATATCCTCCTTCTTTTGCAGGCTGGAAATATAGTAAGTGACGGGTAAAGTCTACTTTTCTAATAGCACTGAAAAATGTGATTTGGAGGAGTTATACCAGGCATTTTCTCTGATAATGCCTCTTTTCCTTTTTTCCTTTTCTTCTTTCCAACCTTTCTTTTTCCCTGAAAAGCTCAGCCAAAGTCAATGTGAGCAGATGATGTGAGTCATTAAAATTTAATGGTGTCCTACATGCACTTTTTCATGCTTCAGGAACTGTATTTTTCACTACTGTTTTGTATTTGATGGAGTCATTTAACACCTATGCTTAGCAGATGTCAAATTTTCAAAAGCTGGGTATGTTTTGTAGTGAATAAGAAACAATGAAAAAGAGATGGACTGAGATGCTCCAGGACACCCAGGCATCTCTGCTATAGAAACACTGACTCATGCTGAGGGCTAAAGGTTCATCAAACAACAGGAGGAGAGCTGTATTTAACCATGTACTGCATTTAACCCCCAAAATCCAGGCTACTTGCTTTCCAATTTGATAGGCTCAGGGTTTGGTTTTCAGGCAGTAAAAGTTGGGACAAAGACTCCTAGGCATTTTCAACACGTCCATGACAGCACTGAGAGCCAGTACCTCCTGCTGGTCACACATTTCCTATGTCATGTCACCTGGAGTGCCAGGATCCATATGCCTGGAGCTGTCCCAACCTCTTTCAAAAAAGAGGTCAAAGATTTCTGTCCTTGTGTACTTTATCTTTAGTTTTGCACTACAGTTTCTTCCTACAAAAAAGTAGAAGATATTACCCTAACTGAAATGTTTGTGGGGTTTTTCTTCTACCAGAAATTTGGCCTGTCAGAGTTACAGAACTCACAGTTTAGAGTGTTTAATAAAAGTGCTTGTGGCAGCATTATTAAGGTAGTAGATCAATAATAGCTAAAGGGAAAGCTTTCATTTTCCTTCCTGGCTTTTTATATTTTATCCTTTATTTTTGTGTGATTACAAAGTTAATGTTTTGGGGTTTTCTTCTGACACAAAGTGCAGAAAAGCCACAAGCACTCATTCTTTTGTCTAGTTAGAGAAATTCCATCCTTGGCTTACATCAAGCGTTTTCATTTGTATCCATAGTGAATTAAGGCCATTGTTCTTTGAGAAAGAAGACAAAGTACTCACAGTAGAAACATGGTCATGACTAACTTGATCTTGAAGAAATGAGATTTGAAAAAGCTTTGAATGTTGGGATGGTAATGTAAAGAGAGAACTATATATTTTTTAATAATTAAGGCTTTTCCAGCCCAATCTCATTAAAGAGGTGGGAGATACATACAGTTCAACAATAGCTTGTGGTTGAATTTCATAACTGTCACAAGGGACTCCAGAATACATATAGATTAGAATAAAATGATCTAATAGCAGCTGGATATGCATGTGATAATCCTTACTGAAGACAATACAGCCATTTATGTGAAGAAATAGATTTTTAGCCTGATAGCTATTATACCAGAGAAATAAATTCTTTCCTAAGATGTGCTTCCAATTTGATTTAATATATGTATGTGTGGTAGAAGAAAAATCTATTTAGTGTTTTTAGTGTTGTACAGGGAACACAAAAGCTGTAACTGTAGCCAGCAGTTATACTTGAGGTTTTTTTCTTCTAAATTCTTTCCTTCCTCTGTTTTGAAACAATTTCTGCTGGCTGTTCTTATCAGTCCTTTCATTGTCTTATTCCATTTACTAACTCTCCCCTGAGCAAAGGAAAATCCTCTTTTGTTTTTCTGATGATCAGTTCTTTTAAACTGAGCTTGTAAGTAAGTCTCATTCATTTTGTACAATCTATCCACTGGAAAACTTGAAGCTGAACAGTCCTTCTCTCTGCAGAAAGTTATTTACAAATAAGGAAGCTGCAGTCTTTCTTTCTCTAAGCTAGTAGAACTAAGAAGAAATCTCATCAGTCTGTATGAGACCTGTGGACAGAGTATCAGCACTGCAGCATGAATTTCTGACTTAAAGCTGGCTCACCTACATGCAAATCATGAGGTTCTGCCAACAGACAACAGCACTGTCCCCTTGCCAAAACACAGGAGGTTCCTACCTGAGGTAATGCTGGCTCAGGTATCTTTATTTCATATGGTGATTGTCTACTCATTCTCTATTTTAATCTTTAAAGCATCCTCTTGCAGATCATTAGATGCCCTCATGACGTCTGAGTAAACTATTTCTCATTCAGATCTTCATTTAACAGATATCAGTCATGATCTTAGAGTAAGGCTTGTATGATTAAGCTGAGGCTTAACTTTAGTTGTTGATCTATCTATGATATAAGATACACCTTTGTGTGGATGGCACTGTTTGAAGCTGCATCTTGAAGTTGAAAGGACAGGGGTCTCATAGGCAGTGCTACCAGATGCTGCTGCAGTACACCTGCATCCAGCCTCCTGGTAGTTGGTGACACTTGGTGACAAGTCTGTCAAATGCTGGAGCCAGTTTTGAGAGGTCTGCATAGCATTGTTTTTAAAAAGGTTTAAGGGGCCAATCTCTTAAACTATTTCTTCCTTAAGACATCCTTGTTTCACATGGAGGAAGACTTGCCTTTGGCTTTTGACAACAGAAGAAGAATAAAGGAGGTAAAAGAAAGGAAGAGAGGATCAGAGGTGGATTAGGTTGACTTCTGCCTTTTGGGATAGAATTCTCTAACAGTAACTGTTTCTTAGCTTCCCAGGGTTAAAACAGATTGGACACTGAATCCTTGACTCTAACACAGACTTCCTCACTGCTGCCAAGGGAGGAGCCAGTGGCCCTGGTAATGGAGCCCCAAAGCCCCAGAGAGAACACTGGACTTTTTTTTCCCCAAACACACTGTCCTGATCGAGTGGCAAGTCCATTCTGATACACAGAGCACGGAAAGCATGCAGGTTAGCCTGCTTTTCCTGATGTCTCCACTTGGTGTTGAAAGGGTTAACAATGTTAGCATTTACTCTAGCAGAGCCTGGTTTCAGATGAATAGGGGCAGTTTGTGCTTTCTCAGTGCCTGTTTCAGGCTGTCCTCATCCTGCACAAGGCAACACTGTATGTGTTCAGATCCTGAAGGTTCCAGTGCCTGCAGGGCTTGACTTTTCCTAACCTTTTCTTGGTAAATAAAAGGAAAGAAAAAAAGTCATTGTTACCTCTTTGAGGTTTAAGGACTTAGCTTTGGATACCTTCTTCCTCCTGGAGTACCACTGCAGCATAAATCAGAATTTGGAAATATGTCCACGCCTGGCAACTACACTCAGAAGCAACTATAGAGATTTGAACACTGCAAATCATATAAAGGAATGCAAAATTGTGGGCTTACATTGAATCTGCAGAAGGTAGTTAGCCAAGTGAAAACACACCCAAAATCTACCTCTTTCTGCTTTCAGTGCACCACTCCCTAATTACAGAACAATATTTGTTTTACTGTCAATCACTGCTTAAGAATTCTTAAAATTTCTTAGTCTTTTCTGTTTGTTTTATTTTCCTTTGTCATCTTCTTTCATTCTATTCTTCACCTCTGTTTTTCTTGTCACCTGGAGAATTCTAATTCTTTGTGCTGTCTTTTATACACCTCTACATTAACCCCTGTTTAATCAGAGCTTGGGTTCAGTGAGTAAAAGGTGAGTTAAAGAAGCCAATAAGCAACTTTTAGCCCACTGCATTACCATGTATATATGTGGTTTTGGTCTTAACTGAAAATAACTCAGTATAAAAGCCAAAAAATAAAGCAGTTTGTGAGTAAACCAAAAGCTATCAGAACCTGGAGGCTGGTAAAACGAGCATTACTGTGGGCTTCTCTGCTCTTCAGCAGCCAGATGCAAAAGTCTGCCTTGGGATGGACCTGTCAAAACCACAGATGGAGTCCCTTGGAACTAATCTTGAACACAGTGCAAATTAAAATATGAAATATTTTAAATGAAATGTGCTGTGTTCAGCAGAGTGGCATTTGAAACACCAAGGTCTGTTTCACCAGAGTGTTACCTGACCTGCTCTACCCCCAAGCCACTGGCAGGCTGGCAGGCTTTTGGCCCTGCTGGAGGAGAAAAACTATTCTGTTGACTCTGGCATCTAAACCAAATGTTAGTGTCAACCTAAAAGTATTAAAAGATGGGATTCCTTATGGGCAAAACAATTCCATTTTGACACGTTCCTAACAGATCGGGAAGGACATTATGAGGTAACATTTACATTTGCATCTAGAGAAAGCTTCTTTATTCAAATTAAGAAGATGAATTTGAGGCAAAGTTTTGACTTTTTTGTATATGCTATAATATATATGTAACTAATTTAATATATGTTATATAGGAAACCGGAATGTCTCTTGCTTTACATTAAGGCTAAATATTCCGTGACATAAAATGTAAGGACAGAAAGGCAATAAACTAGGCTAACTCTTGCATAACGAGCCACCACAATTTCATCCAGTTCCTCCAGTACAGAAGTCCTGGTTCAGTTTTGGATACCAGAAGCAGATCTAATTGTTCAGTCAAGATGGAGACTTCTGCACTTCCATTTGCTTCTAGAGCTAATTATGCTCATTAAGAAAACAGCAACCCTATAATGTCAAAAAACCTTTCATAATTTTGATAGTACATGTTCCAATAAATCTAGTTATTTGAATGGAGTTGGCTCAGGTTGCACTGGAATAACCAAACACAAGATTAGATCTCTTTCACAGTCAATTTCTGAAACTGAGCAGTTTTCTAACCTGAGGATCCATAAGCTCATTACTGGATATTTACATACGGGTTTTGATGACAAGGCAAGATAATTACCAGTAGTTCCTTCCTCAGCTGAAACTCTGTTAGTGTTTCCTCCCCTTCCCACATAGTCAATCCTCTTACAAACACATTAAAAAGTCTTGCGCACATTGCTCCATTTAGCAAGTGCCTCTTATGTGATCTCAGGCTGGCATATCATTGTCATTTAGGCAAAGTATTCCTTCTGACTTTAAAGCTGTCAACTAAAGATAGTCCTGATTTTTTTCTTCACCCATTTTCTGTGTATAATTTTTTCTACTTCCAATGTTTGTTTTTAAGATGAAGTTCAACAGTAACTTTTCTTCAGTCTGGTATAGGAGTTTGTTTGCTGAAAGGCAACATCTGGTAAGTAGCAAAAAAGCTTTAACTGTCAATAAGCGAGTTAACATAAATTCATCGGGGCATTTACTCTTTTTAGAACACTACAAAATATATAGTCTGCTCTCTTAAAGATAAAATTTACTACATTTCAGCTATCATTTATGCTAATAATATGTTTCAGTACCCAGGGCTTAGAATCAGAGGCAGATTTCAGTTGTACGGCTGTATGCTGTAGGATTATTACTCCAAGATTGTTCTGATGTCAAAGAACCTTCATGTACTGAAGGATCAGCACCAAAAGCCCTTTGCAGAGTGTCTAAGTGGCTGCAACCACATCTCTACATTGAGACCAGGTCTTGCAGCATCTGACAAAGCCCCTGCTGCATCCCCTGGCAGTACTGGGTGTTGCACTGCACAGCCTTTCCAGGCAGCACAGGGTGCAGCTCCTGCTGATGACAGTGCCGAATGCAGATACAGTAAAGCACTGCTGTCAAAACCAGAAATATTGTGTTTCTGTCATGTGAATATGCTAAACCTCAGCAAGGGCAAAAAACTAGATTGTGCCATTCAATCTCCATCACCATTCAGGTTCTCTGCTTAGGACCAAGTCCAGCCCCCCAGCCCATGGAGATTTATTTTTGGGGAAAGAAAGAGAACACTTCTGACTGAGCAAGCTGAGTAGTTCTGCAGTCGCTATACTTTAGATGTGTTAGGGCCTTGGTGGAAATAGGCACTCAATCCTCTTTCTCTTTGACTCCTCTAATCTCTTTAGGCTATTCTGATTTATACAGGAGATCTCTGCAGAGAAGCAGGTGCCTTGTCATAGTCACCAAAAGCAGCCATAGTAAAAATGAATACATTTTCCATCGAGGAGATCCCAGGTCTCAGAGGAGGAAAAGGTGCAGGTGGTCAGGAGCAAGATCAGATCGGTGCAGTGGTTTTCAGTCGACCTTCATTTGCATCATAAAACCATCATCTTCCTGAGCACAAAGGAACAGCAGGGCTGGCAGCCGCTCAGCCCCACAGCAATAGGCATGGTACAGGTTGGGAATCTGGAGCACTGGCTGAGCTGGTGAGGGGTGTTTCACACATTGCCTTCGTCTCTGAAACACTTGGCTCTAGACAGTGCTGTTCGTCTCTCACTTTTAAGGGCGCTAAAAGCTTTTCTCTCCTCTCTGTGGGGGGGTGACCAAACGCGGTTTAAGAGTTTCTGCTGAAGCACCAATATTTTTTGGTTGCCACTGGTTGTTCTTATTGTTGCAAAAAACAATCTTTCTGTTAATCTAATCTAAATGATCACTTGGAGGCTGCAGAACTATGTGTCGTTTTTAAGCTACTGTATCACGATGGCCTTAGAGAAATTCTACAGATGCCTTGCCACAATCCATTTCTTCCCCATGATGAGCTACCAGGCTAGTTGCTTGGATTCATTTGCCACAGCTGTTTACCTCTTTGACCTCAAAGCTACAAAGATAGGGTGCCAATAAAATACAAAAGAGGGTGCCTTTTAAATTGCTGATTATAATAATTATTTTCTAAAGTAAAAAAGGACAGGAGATGGTATTCTTCCAGTTGAATTGAAGTACTTGGGTGAGTATTTTGGCTTCACCTTTTAATAATTTTCATCTTTCTTTCCTTTTTCTGTTAACCTGTAGACATAGATAAATGAGCAACACAATATTAATGTGCTTATTAGTCTGGAATAATTTAAGACAAACTAATATCTCCCAGACAGAAAATTGTCAGCTCAGGTCTATCATGGCATCAGTCATTGCAAGCTATTAAATTTCTGCAGCAGAGCTTCTAGGTAGATACCTCTTTTTATTTATTTCTGCAGTTCAAACATACCCCGTTTCCATTTTGACCACAGTTGTTCCTGTCTGGTTGTGCTTATTTATTTGAAGTTATTTATAGGTGATACTGTCCCCAGCTAACAACTCAGCATGCAATAGCTGATGAATATTAAATTATAATTTGTCTGAAAACCAAAGGCAACAAATCTAGGTCAAAGATATTGCCTTGGGCAAAGTCCACGCAAGTTCTTTTGCATCACTGAATATTACAGCTCCTGTCTTTCTGCTTAAAAATGCTTATACCTGATCAGGCAGGTGCCTTTTTATGCAAGGAGCGTACCATTTAAAAGCATCTCAGGAGGTAAGTGTGCAAATCCTGGGCTATTATCCTAAACATTAGGTGGCGGAACTAAACAAAGAACTAGGGGAATTTGAGGATCTCCTCACATTCTCACTTGTTGAAGCTGTTACTTGGTATAAAAATCCACTAAATGCCTCTACTCTGTCATTTCACGTTTATATCTGATTAGCTGCGAAACTGCTACTTTCCTGGTCATTCGTGCTGTGCTTAGATCACTCTATTCACAGTGTCTCCTCTGGAATGAATTAGTTCCTTCCTAACACAGGCTAGTTTTCTTCTGGATCCACAGAAAGTATGGTTGAAGTCAGCCTCCTGCAGGAGCTGCTAGCTTCAAACAGTAAGAATGTGGTCACATCCACACCAAATGGCTTAGGAACCAAGGCTCATTCCTCCACAGTCTACAAAGACCCTGTAGGCACAGCCAATGAGCATGAAGTGGATAATTTCGGAGCCTGATGGCAAGGGTATTAAACTGGAAAATAAAAAACTGATGTTCAATTCTTTTATCAGATGGCATTGATCAAGTAGGAGAACTGCAGCAGGAGACTGTCTACTGCCTGCCATCCTCCCCCTTCCCTTACAAAAAGCACTCTGTAGATGTGGTTTGGGCATTCATTTAAATGGAGAAGAAACCTGCACCCATGCATAGGATTCCTCTGTTGCAAGAGATGATGTTTGCCACAGATAGGAATGCTGCAAAAATTAATGCCACAATGAGAAATTATTTCTGTTCCTTGGCTTTCTCTGAAGATGTAGGAATGTGTCCATGCCCTTGTATCTTATTGTGGATTTGAAGCTTTTCTTGGTTGCATACCTTTAGTAGTAATTCACAAAACATTTAACTCTTCATTTTGGATTGATAACATGACTAGAATAGGGAAAAGTGGACAAAAAAGATCATAAAAGCACAGTATAGTACTTTTTAACACTGTAGTCATGTTTTTATGGTCTGCAGCACTACCACAGTGTAGAATTTTTTCCTCTTTGCTGAAAGGTAGAGAGAGACTATCATTTTCTTATGCTTGAATTATGTGTTGCTGCCTAGTGAAATATGCAGTAGTAAGGTTCTGCAGGTCACTACTGTGACTTAGTCTTGACAACGAAAATAAAAAAACTGCAGTTCTTAAAAATATCAATAAACATTTTTAAGCATCAGTTTCATACATATGCAAGGTATCATATCACAAGATGGCACACATTCCCATGCATTTCGATTTCATTCCTTGAAGAGTCTTTGATTGCCAGTGGCCGCAAATGTCTTCAAGTGCTTATAAAAGAAACATTTATATATACATATATAATAAATCCATATAATAAAAATATTTTTGTATTTATTGGGTATTTATTATGCACTTAGTGCAAAAGTGGCCCAAACAAATGCAACCTTCAGTTCTGTATTTAATTTCTTCTGCTTCACTTCCCATACAAGAGTTCTAGCTCTGTGCTGTATCAGTGACCTGTATTTATCTTACCATTTCCATCTATTGAATTGCAAGAGAGGAGGCTGCCACTTAAAAATATCAGAAAGATCTGAGTTGTCTGACTCTAGAAAATAGCTCCATATTGATTAATGATCACAACAGAATTGTAGATAGCAGTATGTAAGCAATGTTGCCAGGCTCCACAAGTCTCTGTGATTTCATCTAATCAGTCTTCAGACATATTCATGTTGATTTCATAAAAGTGAAAGAGAAATGGAGAGTCCCGCTGATAATAATTCATAGTTGCTTGATGGTTATCTCATGAAACACATCAGAAAATACTCTGAATCCTTTTGAAAGCCATACTAAAGGCATAGCAGGAGCTAAGAATTCATC
Source organism: Sula dactylatra (assembly GCA_013389905.1). Taxonomy (NCBI): domain Eukaryota; kingdom Metazoa; phylum Chordata; class Aves; order Suliformes; family Sulidae; genus Sula; species Sula dactylatra. The sequence continues at coordinate 26,408 of WEKW01006824.1, forward strand.
CAGCTGTTTCACATAGCTTTCAACATAAAACTTCTAACTTTTTTTTTTTTCTTGATGATACCTTTTCGTGAAGTCTTCATGTCTGGTCACAAATTTAGTCATGATACGTCTCTTTAAATTTAACATCACATGTGCCAAGCTATTGCATATTTAACACCATCCACAGTGCTAGAATCAGGTATTATATCTCAGCACAGACATGGAAGATTCTTACACTACCTGATATTCAAACTGCTAGACATACTTACATGGCCTATACATAGTTAGGCTAGAGCAAAATATACAAAAATCTGGTCAAGAGTTAAGTTTGAAGTAGGTTATGTGAAGATGAAAACAGATGAAAATCCTGTTTCTGCATGATGCAGCTGAAGTGGTGGGATGTAAAGAAGATGAACTGAAGTAGGTAGCTGAACAATCCTCGTGCCTAAAAAGGATCGCTGTGGTTTGCCCATATGGCCCCTGATTTAAGGCAACCATGGAAGGGAAGTGAAGATGCAGCAAAATAGATTAGGAAATCTCCAAACATGTGATCTAATGCATGAATCAAAGACATAACGCTGGTAGTGACTAATACTCGAGTGAATGAATCTGCTAAAGTGACAGGTTAGTTCAACAATACTTGATACAATAGAAAACCACCTAGTACGGTGTCTAAAGAACTGACAATTGTATAAGAAAGTCACGAGTAAGTAAGTCATTGGGCTATTGAATGTCTTCATCCCATTGGTTACATAGCACTTAATTGCTATTCTTGCTACTTGCCACCTTGTTTCAGTGAGGATACCTGAGGCGAGCTACATGGCTGAAGCTGCTGGAGTTCTTGAATGGTGGGAGAGGAAGACTCTAGAGCTGTTGGCACTGGGTAGTGGGTAAAGCAGATGACCAGGAATGGCCAAGAAACCTGGAGTGCCAGTAGTGGCCACTGGGAGAAACAAGCCAATGAGGAGGTAAAAAGAAACCAGAAGTAGAAACCACAGCTGTCCCTGGTTGATTGCAAACTCCAGCTGAAGCTTATCCTGTGAGAAGAACATTTATTAGGTCACCTAACTCATGTAGATTCTCCAGTGGCTAATAAGATGAACTCACACAACAGTGCCTTTACCAGCAACAACCAGTAAGATCACTCCCATTTACAACTTATTTTCATGGCTTTGTTGCTCTGTCAAATTTGATTGAAATTATTAGATGGATTAAAGTGTCGAACATTGGCTGTTGAGAGGAGTGAATATGTGGACAAATATACATATTCAAGCACAGTTACATAAGAAAAGGTCATAGCTAATGTCTGCCATGGAAATTGCTGAGGACACCAAAGGTCTCTTCAAGCTGCAGACACTGAATGTTTTGGTTCTCGTTAAACAAATATACCATTTGCTCACTATACTCTTTCTAGAATACGGCTCTTTAGATTTTCTACAGAATTTATGAAATTTGCCTAGATGATTTAAAAATATTCCTGGCTCCCTGAGTAGCCATAATAAAAATAAGCCAAATACATATGAAAAATACATTGAACAGTAGAGAAAGACTTTGGTTGACCCTTCAAATGACACACTTCTTTTTGACTCTCACAAAAAGTTTTATCTACATACTCACATTTTTTCTATACATCCAGATTTGGGCATTGTACAACAGAAAGTGGAAATTTCTGCCTGAAAATTTTGACTTTTTATATAAAAAGTGAGTTTCTTTGTCCTTTTTCATTTACTGAACATAACAAATGAAGCTACAGAGATCCAATTGATCAAGTTCCTGTTAATGAGAAAAAGGACTGAAGCAAACTATTTAAATCCATGTTGTTGTGGTTTAGCCCCAGTCAGCAATCAAGCACCACACAGCTGCTCGCTCACCCTCCCTGCCCCCCCAGTAGGAAGGGGGAGAGAATCGGAAGCGCAAAGTGAGAAAACTTGTGGGTTGAGATAAGAACTATTTAATAATGAAAATAAAATCATCATCATCATTGTAATGAAAAGGAAACAGAGAGAGGGAGAGAAACAAAACCCAGGAAAAACAAGTGCTGCTACTGCTCACCACCCATTGCTGACCAATGCCCAGCCAGTCCCCCAGCCACCATCACTGCCCCTCCCCGGCCAACTCCTCCCAGTTCATATACTGAGCATGACAACATGTGGTATGGAATATCCCTTTAGTCAGTTGGAGTCAGCTGTCCTGGCTGTGGCTCCTCCTCTCCCAGCTTCTTGTGCACCCAGCAGAGCATGGGGAGCTGGAAAAGTCCTTGACTAGTGTAAGCACTACTTAGCAACAACTAAAACATCAGTATGTTACCAACATTATTCTCAAACTAACTCCAAAACACAGCACTATACCAGCTACTATGAGGAAAATTAACTCTAACCCAGCCAAAACCAGGACACGTCTACAACTTTCCCGACTGTGCTTCTAATAATTTAATGTATTTACATTCTTCGGTGATGAAGCATCTTCCGCACTCTTATCTTATCTTGGAAGACCTATTTTGTGAAATAAACAGACATCGAATGCCTCTTAAATGTATGTCTAACTAGAGGAGTAGGTAAAATTTAGGAGACTTGATATATGTTGTTCTCAATCCTTATTTCCAGGATAGCCCAGGTACATACCTAAGAGATAACAACCTCCCGCTCTGTGAGCTAAAGCTGCAACACATTCCCTTCCTATTTACAGTCTGTCTCCAACATTGCAGAGCTTGCGTGTTCAATCCAAATCCTACCTGTGGTCTTGAAATATGATCACACACGTGTCTTCTGCAGTTCCTGTACTATAAGGGAACAATACCCCTTGGAAAGAAGAGGTATTGTCTATGTTTAATTAGCATGAATCTAAACTCCTTTTTTTTGATCAAACATTGCTTATGTAGCATTCGATGTTTTAATATTTAACCTAAGCTTAAAGACAGAATATCTTGGCCATCAGTGTTACCCATTTAATCAAGGACAAACATTCTTTTTGGAAGAAAATAAAGAAGAGCTGGCAAGAGAAAACAGCCTTGAGTTGTCCTTAGGTGACACGCAACCATATATATGGGTAAAAAGGGTTAGGGTACTTCATCCATGGAGAGCACCAGAGACCACCAAGGATCCCCAAGGAGAGGAAGACATGCACAGAAGGATCTGAAGTGGAGCCAAAAGGAGTGACTTAATGCCATTCTGCAACCTATGTAGATTAGAATGAATATGTATTAGATAGGTGGAATATGTATGAATTTATTGTATAAATATAACAAAGGAGCCGGCTTCAGTGTGTTTGGTTTGTGGAAAACCATCAAGCACCCAGGTTTGCACAACCCTGAAATAAATAAGCAATGTCTCTCCTGAGTGTGTGATTATTGACTCATTGCACACCAGGTGATGAATCTGCTCTTTGGAAAGAGCTGGAATATCCTATGCCCTGGCTATAGGCTGGGAATTTCATAAACTGGTAGTTGTACAGGAAAAATCAAATGTTGTGTGACAGAGGAGAACTGCACTCACCTGCCTTTCAACAGTGCTCATCTGGCTACTGTGCTATGGAGGATGTTTTCCTTTTAAATAGCATATTTAATAGTTACTAAGAATGACACAAAAACCCCATAAGATATTTTGTACTGTAGCTATTCTTAATGGTCTCAGACAGATGAAGTACAGTTTTATGGTATTTGAGTATTGCTTAAGAATGTTTGATCTTCACCCTTGGCAAATTTGCAGATGACAGAAAGCTGAGTGGTGCAGTTGACACACCTGAGGAACAGGATGCCATTCAGAGGGACCTGGACAAGCTCCAGAAGTGGACCCATGTAAACCTCAGGAGGTTCAACAAGACTAAGTGCAAGGTCCTGCACATGGGTCGGGGCAATCCCCTGGTGTCAATACAGACTGGGGGATGAAAGGATTGAGAGCAGACCTGCAGAGAAGGGCTTGGGGGTGCTGGTGCATGATAAACTGGTCAGGAGCTGGCAATGTGCACTCACAATCCAGAAAGCCAACTGTATCCTGGGCTGCATTGAGGGAGGTGATTCTGCCACTCCACCACTCCACTCTGGTAAGACCCCACGTGGAGTGCTGTGTCCAGCTCTGGAGCCCTCAGCACAGGAAGGACATGGACCCGTTGGAGCAGGTCCAGAGGAGGGCCACAAAAATGATCCAAGGGCTGGAGCTCCTCTCCTATGAGAACAGGCTGAGAGCGTTGGGGTTGTTCAGCCTGGAGAAGAGAAGGCTGCGAGGAGACCTTATTGTGGCCTTACAGTACTTAAAGGGGACTTATAAGAAAGATGGGGACAGATTTTTAGTAGGGCCTGTTGTGATAGGACAAGGGATAATGGTTTTAAACTAAAAGGGGGTAGATTCAGACTAGATATGAAGAAGATATACTTTTTACAATGCGGGTGGTGAAACACTGGAACATGTTGCCCAGAGCGGTGGTAGATATCCCATCCTGGGAAACATTCAAGGTCAGGTTGGATGGGGCTCTGAGCAACTTGATCTAATTCTAGTGAAAGTGCCCCTGCTCATTACAGGGGGGTTGGACTAGATGAACTTTAAAGGTCCCATCCAACCCTAACCATTCTATGCATCTAAGATTCTATGATTGTTTTGAATAGGTGTTTCTTAAAATTAAGTTATCTTTGTTATTCTAACTCCCTACTGAAAATAAAATTGCATCTGTTTCTCTTTAAGCCCATTTGTTAGTACACTTACACCTGTCAACCTTCTTTCTTCTAATGTATTATTATGTTTGTTTCCTCATTAAAACTGAAATAAACAGCAATAATTATGCTGATATACTTAGTTTTAATACATTAAAATCTGGTAGTTTGGATAGTAGATATGACTTTGTAGCACATGCACACTTTCAGAACTGTAACCACTCTAATTCCGCCATTCCCGTTATTTACTATAGGATATATTAAATTCAACGTTCTAAAGAACTCACATTTTAATAAATGGAAGCTTCATCATGCAACACAATAACAGGTTGTTTTCTTGTATTAGACCTTCTGTGCAGGGAAAAAACCATGTAGTATCTAAATATATCAGATGCTGATCCAACCATACAGAAGAGCTATATCTAATGAAAATCACTCTTCCTTAAATTTTTTGCCTCAGCAAAGTTAATTTTGATTTTTTTTTATGAGGTAGAAAACAAACCATACTTAGATAAGTGAAGTGTTGATAATGCTGGAAGAACATAAATGCAGATTAGAGAACTATTTGCTTTTACCTCATACAGGCATAGCTATTTATTCATTTTTGTCTTGTTCAACTAATTTTTGCATTTATAATTCCTGTTATAGACTATCATTCCCAAATTGTTTAAGCACATGATTGAATACCATTAAAAATCAATAGGCCCCAAATACATAGTTAAAATTAAATATGTTTAAGTGTTTTTCTTAAAGACAGCCAAAAAATATAACTTTGATAGAAAATCCAAACATTAACATCTCAGTGATATGAATGTTTGTTTCTCTCCTGATTGTCAGTTGCCTGAATCTGTTGCTCACAAAATCAGTGGCAGAAATGCCACTCACTTTAATAAGGCAAGACCAAGGCTGTAATTTTTACTGGGATGAACACATATCTTATGAGTGTACCTGCATTGCCTACCATGTACAAAAGCGTAGCAGTTTAAATTATTAAACTCATTGATATTTAGCAGTTGTTATGTCAAGAATGAAAATGTTGATGAAAAAGTTCTTCCATCCCCTGAGAGCTGCCAGAAATCCATGTGCTCTTCTGGACACAGTTTTTAAAATGAAGCTGCAGAGTTCCAGAACCAAGAGCAGCCCACCCAGGCCCATAAGTTACAACTGACAGCAATCAGCTGCAGTACAAAGGGATTGTGTAATAACATATTTTTGCACATCAGAATTTTTTTGTACCTAGTTTATCCTGTACTCCCAAAATTCTGAATACTTAAGACTTTGCTAGTTTGATTCACTTAACCAAATTGCCTGTTATTTTCAGACAAAAGCTGCACTAGATGCATACGCATTTGCAACCAAAAATGATATCAGTACACATATTTTTGAATAATTAATTTTAAAAAAATTTCTCATGGACTACAAATCAATGTCATTTCCATGAGAAAACCATTGACTATGGAAATAATTGAAAATATAAAATTGCCTTGAATGGGTGATTTCATCATAAATGGAAACAAAATTTTACACTTAAGCTCCAAGAGCAATCTTGAAGAACAGAACTTTGTTTAAAAAATTCTTACTCTGAAAAGAGATTTGAAGAAAAAAAAGTCCTGTCGTTGATCACACAACCTCATTTTTTTCCTAACAGTAATTTGTAGGCTGACATCTGAATAATTTCTGCTATAATAGCCAAGTCAAATTATTTTGATTTGAGCTTTGTATGTTTAAAATTGTATTTCTGAAAATGTGGCTTGAGGTGTGTCAGCATTAGAAACCTTGTGACCCTGATTCACCACCCTGAGGATGAAATTCTGGCACATAAAGCATTTTTTTATTGACGATAATCTGGTTGTTATTTCAAACTTGGAGAGTAGTATTATCAATATCATTATCAACAATATTAATATTCATATTAATGTAGATAATATTATTACTATTTATTATTGTTTATATTTATGCTATAATGATACATTATAACCATAATATGCAGTAATGTGTGGTAATATATGGTACTATAATAAATCAACAACAATGGTAATAATGATAACTGATACATAATTAATAGCCTCCAATCAAAAGTGAAGTCTCATCGGCTTCTAGAAACACTTAGAAAGCCACAGTCTTTCTCCCACAAAACATATATGTAAATTCTTTTGAGACAGGGAAAAACATGCCAATCTATAGAATTCCTAATCAATGCAAATTGTAAATTTTTTTAACCTCAGGATTCTTAAGGAAAAAATATCTGACATGATGCATGTTGTTGCTTATTCTCATCCTTATGTAGTTTGTTTTTCCTAAGAAATGACATTAATCCTGCTCTGAGGATAAGGCAGCACACCACAGAGAATTTGCTCCTCATGGCCTTTCTGGAGCACTTGTTTTTCCTATTCAGCTATTGCTGATGGCTTTATTCATTCTTTCTCTACCAGGTAGCTTGTTGGGCTTACTGAACAACTGTGATTGCTTTCTTGCCATCCCTTGCTACCAATGCTAAATGCAAACAATTATATTACGTAGGTGTCACCTTAGGAATAAATATAAAAGCCTTTAATCAGAATTAAAGGGATTTTTAAAAAGCCTCCTAAACTCTGCCATGTCTTCAGGCAGCTAAGAAACAAAAACCTCACAGCTTTCCTAATTGGAATACTAAAATTATTTAAAGTGAATACAGCTCCTGGGTTTCTCCTGCCTCAGAGTACACTCCTTTGAAAACCTCAGCTGAGTGCTATCTTCCTCTTTTTTATTTTTTTTTTTTTGTTCTTTTCTTAATCCTGTAGAGTAGAAGATCTCAGATATCAAAATCAGTAATAAAGGGCTGATGGCATTGTGGACACATGGGCCTGCTTGACCTTAAAGTTTGCTATTTACCATTTCTTATGTGCACAATATGTGGGGAGGATTCCTTTTCCCTGGCATAGCTGATTAAAACAGCTGAATGAGGAGAGGCAAGGGAAAAGGGTAGTGTACCTGGCTCAGGTCATTAGCTGCTCTCTACTTCACCTCAATCAGAGCTCAACTTAAAAAGAATCTTTACAGTCAGCTCCCATGGGAGCACTGGGAATAAGCAACATGCATCGGTATCGGTAGACACTGGATGTCCAGTGGGAAGAGCGCTGCACTTCAGAGAGGGGGGGAAAAAGCTGACATGTAAACTCCATCAGTGGGGCCATGTGATGTTCTAACAACCTACAGAGGACCCCCAAGAGAAAAAATATTAAAGCTGAATTTTCTCCAAAAAATCAGGTCCAGAGAGAATCGCAAGCCACAACTCCAAATCTTAACTGCCCAAAAAATTGGGGAAAGTTTATCCCTGGATTACAAGAGTTGGCGCTGCAGGTTTTCCCAGCCCAGAGCACTGACGTGAATCAGAAATATTGACTGTCATTTGTATGTCAGCCTGGAGAGTCAGTTCTAATTCAGACAAACCACAAGAGTTTCTAAATTAGGTTTGTTGCAACTCAGCTTCAGTTCTAGGAAAGAAAATATGCTCTTACAACCTGTCTGTCTGTCTGTCTGTCTGTCTATCTATCTATCTATCTATCTATCTATCTATCTATCTATCTAATTTTTTCTATGCCTGTCCCAGCTGATTAGGGCAGCCATAAGGTATAGCTTAGAAATGTGGTCTCAGATGAAGCAAAGTAAACATTTTCATACCTATAGGAGTAACGTATACCTTCTCCACTAGCATTCTAGGCATTAGTACCCATATGCCTACGCTGCTACATTTTCAGAACAATCCTGGTCACAACTAGCTTCCAAACTTCTCCCCAGGATGACTAGGGAATACCGTTCACTAATCATCCCCAGATGCTTTGCACACATTTCTGCTCTGAAAATTAAGACAGTTAATAGCATGGACACAGCCTGTTTCATGCCAGTTGGCCTCATTGCCAGGGTGTGCTCATCTTGGGTGTCTTTATTTTACTCATATTTTGTTGAGCTGTTCGGGAGGCAACCATGTCAATAGAGGCTTGGAAGGAACCGAAGCTCTTGGTTGGTGAGACACATGCAGCTTTGTGGTCACAGCTCATGACGTATGGGACTGTAGCTGAATAAGAAACATCTTTGTCACCAGCTTTCGAAGTTTTTACAAAAGTGCAGATGAAAATGAATAAATATCTGTTGGATCCTCTGTGGCTTTTCCTTTTCTTATGACTCATTCTGTTTTTCATGTACAAAGCAATGCCTGGCAGCCTGACACGGAATTATGGGATGTAATTGTATTTTCTCCCCCCAGCTATTTGTGATGGATCCAAAGGGAAGATCATTAGATAGAGGAGGAGAGGTGTTATGCTGGTTATGAAATGAAACATGAGAGGCTGTATTTGTAAAAGTGAGGGAGAATGAGAATGCTTTCACTGCTGGGAATGTGAATGTCTCTCAGCCTTGCACATACATAATCCAAGAGCAAAGGAGAGAAGGTTCCTCAGAGCCCTGACACAGCCGGTTTTTCTTCCACACTGAAACGCTCTGGAGATTTCAGTCCAGAGCCAATTTCACAACATCTGGATTAATTTGAAATTAACTTGGATTCATTCTAGCAACCTTAACAGATAGCCTGGGGAGGCTTAGGAGACTTCGCTGTATACAAAACACCTGTTCAGGACTGACCTGGGTGTAACAGAATCTGCCTTGAGCCAACCACTGCACAGCTGATCATCTGAGGTCTCTTTCGGCCCTGTTTTTCTAAGTTTCTATGAATATAATGTGGCTGGGTAAGAACATGAAAAGAATGAGGCCCTGACTGAAGTCTGAAGAAAAACGCCTTTCTATGTTCATTCCAGAATCCAACCAGAGTCTAAAGGATTTGTATATATATCATAAAATATATTAATAGCAGACTATTTTTAGAACTTGTTGACACTTTGTGGTATCAGCAAACTCAGAGAGATTTGAATTGCTGGAGGACAAACTCTTCAGTATTTTTTTTTCTTTTCCCTCCCCAGTTATCTAATAAAGAGTTTACATGTGGAAAAGATAACCACATAAATTGTAATGGCACAATAAAAACAGCTATTCACAAAGGTTCAAAAGACTAGTAATTAATTTGTACACTCCCTTTTCTTGCTTGTTTTATAAATGGACTTACCTTGTCTCTATTAGAATACCCTCTCCTAGCAAGTGACTTTAAACATTAATTATCTGAAAAATCCAGGTCAGGTGCCTAGCACCTGACTTACAGGATACTTTGAATTGAAAACATCTTCATCCAGTGTTGTCAGCTAAACAACGTGGGAGAGGGATGGCATTCAGGTTCACAGAAAGACATTATAATATTAAGGAGTTAGAAAAGTTTCTGAACACAACTGCAGATTCACTGTTGTGAAAGTTACAATCACTTTTGGCAAAGCTCTGCACCTTGGAATAGATTTTTAAATCTTTAAAAGCCAAGACAACAAAGTCAACAGTCACATTATGACTAAATAATTTGATAGCATGCATATTTCTGTGTCTTCTTAACTGTCTGTGTGTGCAAATATTCTGTATTAAGAATTATCAGCATTAGAATTCAGGAGGGTGATTAAAAATGTTTGAGGACAAAGACAGTAAATAAAAAATTCTGTGTGTGTCGTGCAGTGTGAAACAATAGTATCAGTAACAAGTTTTGTCCTTGCAGGAAGAAAATTACATTTTAGAGGAGATTAGGACTTTTAAGATAATGTTCACTCATTGTACTACAGTAATGAAAAAGAAAACAATGGAAATTTTGATTTGGTACAACTAGAAGGACAAAGCAATATACTGAGTTCAGTAATTGCAGCGTGCATCTATGAAAGTCTCTGGAAAGGCATCTCGGGAGTCTGCCTCTAGGAAGACATATATTAGTGACAAGATTAGGAAAATCAGTTATGGAAAAGTTATAGTCTCTGACTTATATTTGAACCATATGCATATGGTCCTTACTGCCCTTTGTATCTACCATAACGACATACCTATCCTGCTGCGGAATCAAAATCATGGCAGGCAGAGGATGTATGTATACCACTGATGTATACTTACCACTGATGTGGTATGTACTTACTTTGCTGACTCAAGTTCATTTTAAAATATTAATAAGTTAACTCCGTATTGCCAGGCTGCCTGCCAGATCAAGTATTATCTGTCTGCATCTCTCTAACTTTATGCCAGATCAGGCTTTTTCTCTTCTTTTCTAATTGGCATAAAAGCACATAGCCAGCAGAAACCCTACACTGAGAGGACATTTGCCCATGCATGATCCAGGCCGAATGTGCATTGCTGTATGGGGTAGATCCAGTTCTAACACACATAGGACCATGACCTCACGAATGCCATCTGGAAGTCTCCACAAGGTACAGCCATTAATGCTGAAGGACTCCAGTGGAGCCCAGAGAGCTACGAAAGCCCCAGGGAGCCTGAGGAAAGAGACTTCCACCCCCAGGGTCCAACCCCCATTTAGCATCCTTGTTACTCCAGTTTTGAGACCCTTTGTGTCACGACAAGCCAGTGACTTCTGCAATTCAAACTGTATAACTCATGAGCACAAACTCAAGTAAGCTTCAAACCAGTCAACTTGGATACCAATAGCAGGTTAGCCAGATTTCTGTCTGCTTTGGTGTATGTCCCAGGCCCATAATATATTTCTTTGCACTCTCAAGCTGTATGATTATCTGTAACTGAGTGAGCTGGTGTAAAGAGAGCTGGGTATGCCTACATGAGCTGCAAGTCATGTCCCAGGATTTCAGTGAAGTACTCAATCAAGCAAAACAGAGTTGCATGACTCACTACAGTGAGTGTAAGAGAAACAAGGTGAAAGCCCAAGATGGCCGAGTCCTATTTTTATTATGTAGTTTGAACCCCATTTTGCATGAAAGTAGAATCTATCAAAAGTAACATATGTTTGGGGGAAAATTGTAAATGCTGACCTCTTACAATGTGAGATGCCAGAAGTCATAAACCATAAAAGCATCTAAGTCACAGAAATGGTGCTTGTTGTTAACAAATTAAATGTCATTATATATGAATGTAAATAGAGCTATACAAAGAAATTAGCTAATACTGCTATGATTTAATGCCAGCATACTGAATAGCCCCATATTTAGAATTCTTTTATAAGTTATATTGAGTACCACACTGATGATGCAAAAATATTATATAGCATTTCAATATTATTATAATTTGTATTAAATTGTACAACAGTAGTAATAAAACAGGGTTTGCCTCCAGAAACAACTCAGGCTTCTGGTTTGTTTCTCCTTTCCTTGCTTCATTACAGTGATGTTGCCAGTTAGATGCAGTGATAAACATAGCTTATGCATTCCAGGCCAGAATTGTTTTAAATTATGACTACAAAGCTATCGTTGGTCAATGTACTAGGAGATGGATAACTTGAGTTACAAGTAATAAAAAGGCTAAAAGAATCTTAGATTTTTTTTTTATTTGATTCCCTATAAGGCAACAAGAGACAAATTCTATGTGATTTGACTTATCTGTAAAAACGAAAGTGACTCTGTACCTTAGTAGACAAATGTTCACTTGGAACTGGGAACTCAAAAGTTTAGAAGAAAATTTAAACAATGTGCATCTGCACTGGGAAAAATATTGCCCTCTGGGGCTATTACAGAAACACAGCATTCCAGGAGGGAGAATTAGACAATGGGACTGCTCATATTCAAGTTAAAATATTCTCCTTTATTCACCAGTCCTATGAAAGAGAAATGTGGAAATGGGATCTTTTTAAAATGAAAAGTCACGACTAAATATATGAGTCAATGGAAGATGACATAGGAATAACTCTGATTAGGAATAGACAAGGCAACTCCATTTTAACAAGGCATCAAATAAAGAATTAGAACACCATAGCACCAAGGAATTCAAGTTCCTAATGCTGCTAATGTTTTAATATTTCAGTGTTGCGTGACTGGCTTTTTTCTACTGTATGGCATGGCTGAGAATACAACATCAGCATTAAGCAAATAATGGGAGTGTTGTTATGGGCTTCAGTGAGAGCAGGCCTTAGTTTAATGCGTTAAGACATCATCCAAGTAATTTTCTTCTTGCCATCTTCAATTTGGTATAATACATTATCATAATAAAGGGAGCTGGGAGCAGCAAGACTTGATTAAGTGTCAAAATGCTCTCAGAAACTCGAAAAATGGAGAGTTTTAATGCTAGTTCTTTGGTTTCCAAAGCAGGCAATAGTCTTAAAGAACAAAAGAAAAATGGGCAAGGAACAAGTTGGAATACTTATACTTGAAAATAAAAATACACAATGAGGTCCTTGAATTCCTGCTGTAAGCAATGCAGGACTGGGAGTGATTGATACACACCTCTTTGTACTGGTGAGTCTTTGTCCAAGACTCTCAAAAGTGACTAGGGGCTAGGTGTCCAACTCCTGCTTATTTCAGTATGCATTAGGCTTGTAGCTGAATGCAAGAGTTGGGGCCTTCACAAGTTTATGTTTCTGCTTATCTACATTAAAAATAAAATTTTGCACTAGAAGTGTTCAGACTTCTCCTGAAAGCTAAAATAATGATTCTTAGTAACATTCTTGTTAGTTCATTATTTTATCTCCATTTTGCTTATGCAAAAATAGAGATATAGAGCAACAGTGACTTGCTTAAAGTTACATTCATTATTTTTTCTGAGCACTGCCTCTCCTGAGGAATACTAATATCCCCTATCTGCAAGCAGCACTGGAAGGATAAATTAATTAATATTTGCAAAGAACTTTGGAATTCTGAGCTGAAAGGTGCTAGATAAGTGTAAAGAATTATACTGTAAATTATGCATAAGTATTGTGAATGCTGCTTTTTCAGATGTGTCTGTTACAAAGATCACTCAGTAGTTCAGACATCTAAAATGTGGATGATGCAAGACTGTTTAAGAATTGATTAGTATACCTTTGGGGGTATAAGAATGGCAGTCTACAGCAGTGCAGTAGACAACAGCTCCTATATCATGAGGAAAATGACATTTTGATACCATAAGAAGTTCCCTATGCCTTTGAAGTTGCATCTTAGTTCAAAGTCAGTCAGTATTCTTTATTTTTCATATAATTATGAAAGTAGTTTCATGTCAATAAGTGCTTTTTTTAAAGTGAAAACAATCTAGATGGAGTAGTTATAAATCCAAGGAAAATTCTAACTCTTCTCCCTTGCTATCAGCCACAATCTAGGCTGATATCCCCAGCTCTCCTGAAAGCTGCTTAGGAAGCCTCTTAAGCAACTCTTAAGCAACTACCCACAGTTGTGTTGCTTTAAAACCAGGGCTGAATGTGAACCATTGAGTATTCTGTTCAAGGGTCTGGAGAAACAAGACCGCTAATGACACAAAAATGACAAAACAAGGAAGAAAATGTTTATCTGTGCAGTTAATAATGAAGATTTGTACTACAGGAGTGATCAAAGTGCCCTGGGTAAAAAGGACAGGTTTTGTCTGAGTCCAGGTCTATGCATTGAGCAAACCTTTCCCAGATAACCACTGACTACATTGACTACTGACTAGATCAGACAGGCCAAGCAAGCTGGATAGGGCCCAATATTGACTTTAATAGCGCTGTTGGGATTGACTGGTACTAAAATGGGATTGATTGGTTCTGATACGGGATTTTCATGCCACAGCAGGAAGGAGGGAACTGCAGGGCTACTGATTACTCCGTTATCAAAACACATTTCAGTAAATAATCTTCAGAAACTGAAAATATGACGTAAATTAAGAGCAAGAGAGATGAAGAGGTTTGCCAGTATTCTCTTTCCCATGGGTGATGGGTGAAAATGCCCATCTGATCTTTGAAATACATCTTTCTCTATTAAATATCTGGAAAATATCTGGTAAAAGAAATCATAAAGCATCTGCCACCAAAGCAAGCAAAATTTAATTTCCCCAATTCAAAAGAATCCACCAGCAAAGCTATCCTCAGTCTCTCTTCCACTGGCCATGAACTTCCTTCATTTCCCCAATTAACACATTGGCTCCTGTGCCTACAGGGCTGCCATGTCCTGCCAGCAGAGTGGCACAAATCTGGTATCTTTAGCACAGTCCTAATGTATGTATTCAAGCTAATAACAAAAGGTGACCTACTAGGCACACAGCAGAATGTATGTAGACTTGGAGGACTGTGATGGTCTGAGCTGCACTTAAAGTCTATGTCTCAGTAGGAAAATAAAATTTGTGAAGCTGAACATTAAATTGGGGAAGAAACATGAAACATAGAAATTCAAAGCAAAAGACAGAACATTACAGCAAGAGTGTCTGGTTAAAACAAAATCTTTGCAGTGGGCTAATAGTTTGCTAGGAAAGGAGGAAATAACAGAAAATACTACTACAGAAAAGGTTGAAACAAAAAAGCCCAAAAAACAATTGGGTGGAAGCTGGAAGGACTACAGGAATAAAAAGTTTTCTTATGCTTTCCTTTTTAAGTGCTATATTCTTCATGTAATGATGTGCCACTGTATGATTTGAAAAAGAGTATGTGCCTTTTTGGCTTTTTTATTTCAAAACCAAAGAGAGAAATTCTGAAGAATGTGACCCTGCCTGTGAGGTTGCAGCAGCTCTGTGGCCTGCATGAAAAACATCACCGAGCTGAGAGTGAGTTTCTAGTTATGCCCTGCTGTGCTCAAGAGCTTTCCACCAGCCTTCCATCAATATTGACAGTGTGTAACAACCCTTCAAATTTCTCATCTCCTACCTGTGGTGAGGTAACTTCTTCAGTGTATTTAAAAGCCAGCCCAGAAAATGAGAAGCAGCCTGAGTCCTGGGTCAGCCTTTCATCTAAACCTTGTGTGATCACCCCGGCAGAGGCGAGTACAGGTTATAAAATCTATCTTGTATGGGGACTTTGAACACAGCAGCATTTCCAACTTGGGAGACTCAAATTAGTGTCTAAATAAGAAGTTAGGTTCTTTTTTTCAAAGGTGCAAAGCAAAATCAAGGTGGTAAAGCATTATGTCTCTGACAATCAGGCCAGTGGTACTTAGCTTGTTAAAGGGATGATGTCCACTTGTTTGAGTCATATTCAAATTGTCTAACTTTAGCAAAGAATTATCTGTGTTTTCAATGTGAATATTTTAAAAGTAAAAAAAAAACCAAAATGTGCAATATTGTTTTGCCATGGACTTTTCAAAACAGAAAAGAATTCATCCTGGGTTCAAATTGACATATAATGTTAATGATTTGCATAATAAAGGTGACCTGAAGGAATTTAGAAGGGAAACAATGACTGCACATGAAGTTCTTTCAAATGTCCTAGGAAAGCAATCCGGGCAGAAAGAACACATCCCTCCCATTTTTTTATTTCCATTCACTAACAGGAACTTTTGGATTAAATGTGACTGTTAGACCAGGTCACACACTAGCTGGACACTGCTATTTTACACAGCAAAGGTATCATGTATGGTGGAAAAATGGAAATATTGTTGCTTATCACTAACATGCTTTAATATTATGTCAGCTTATTTTTTTTGTAAATTATATATTAAAAAGTTACCTACATTAGTGAGCTTGCTAAGAAATTATCAGCAGATGCAGAGTGAGCAAGACACTTTTCTGTTATAGCAGGTACTTCATTGGCCTTAAACTGCAATTTGTTATTGGAGATGTGTATAAGAACTGGAAAATTATATCCTCTTGCCACTAATTTACACAGGAATTTAAAAGTAATTTTTTATGCAATGCCAAATGCCTTTGTGTGTTGATAAGCTATTAGGCCATATGCCACACATTATTTTGCCAGGTGTTAACATGGTACAGACAAATTATTTGCCCCCTAAGATATCTGAGAGATTTTGAGGGACAAATATGAAGGAAGAATATAGGATGAAAATAACAAACTTTGGAAAGAATTTTAAAAAGGCTTTGAAGGAATTAAAAACAGAGTTCTTACAATTTCTCAGTAATAACCACCGTAAACATATCTTAAACCACAGACTTTAAAAGATACAGCAGATTTATAATGTTGATGAAAGATCTAATTTGACCTAACTTGTCCAACAAAGTTCTCACTGATTTATCAGCTTTATTTAAAAAAGTCCATCTTTAAAAGCTTAAAGTGGAAAGTGTAGCAGAAAAGATGGTCCAAATAGATTGTAATAATGAAGTAAATTATTATATTGGGATAGTCTCTTCTATCTTATGGTTTTGCTTATTAAGTATTACTAACAACTCATTCAGGAGAGGGAGGAAAATGAATTACTTAGGTCTGTTATGTGTTAGAAATTAAGTGCAGTTCAGTAGACTATGACCAGTCCTAGAGAGTGACTATCAGATCCCCAGTTCTCATATAATTTCTAAATACCAAAGTCAAACAAAATATTCTTTTAATTCCTCTCTGTCTGTAGGTCAAATAAAACTATGCACATAAATCTACAGGCAGTGATATAAAACTGCCATACCTTTATTATTTTCTTATAACAGCTTGATCATCTGAAACTCGTATATTTGCATGAGGCCATTTTAAGATACTAAGACGAGCACTATAGCATAACCTTAAGATAGAAAAACAGATAAATATATCCTTCAAGCATAAAACTGGTAACAGAAATACAACCCATCAGCAGAGACGTTAAATAGTTCACTCAACTGAACAGATTTTCAGCCTGCTTGAATACTGTTCTCTAGCTCTTACCTAATCTTAAATTATTGTGATCATCAACATATAATCATTTAGTTGTACCATGCTGTGTTTGCCTTCTGCTGAAAAGCCAGAGTTATTCCATAAGCAAATAATTATTAGGACACTGGTTCACTGTTCACTTAGTAACGTCTGCTGTCAAGTTTGAATCACTTTGTCTCCAGGCAAATATTAGTAGTTAAAGGAAAGATTCACAGTACTGCCTGAGATGCAAGTAATAAATACTTAACAGTGGGAACTCTCTTAAGCTCAAATCTCTGCTAATTATTCTGTGCATGTGCCTGCCAAATCTCACCAGGTTCCCGCCTCTTTTCCCCACGATTAGTTCAGTAGGGTTACCTTCAGTGCCATTATAAAGGCTAAAGGACACTAAACGTCTCTTTTATGGCATTAGCCATACTGGTGTATTATCAGCTGCTTCAACACACTTTAGGTTGTGATGCTGAGCAAATAGCTTCAGCTCAAGCAGAGCTTATGGGTATGATGCCATTTTCCTGTGTGAAATTCTGTACTCCTTGTGGTTCAAAAGCCTTCCGGGTTTGCTTCTGGGAGTGTCCATACAAAAGGAATTTCACAGTTTGTGAACCTGATTGTTAGTTATCCTTGTGAACACTACTTCACACAAGCTCCTCTGCTGGGTCCAGATGAGTACTGCTATAAATGAGTAACAGGTTGCACAGTCAGACCCTATAAATTAGAGCAGTAGCACAGAAAAGTGCTTTACAAAAATACTTATTACATGATGCTCTCCTTTTGCTCTTGCAGAGAAATTGCAGGGAAATGTTGATGCAGCAGAAGGTATTAAACAATAGTTACCAGATAATAGAGAAACCAGCAACGGCTTTTATTTTCTAGGAGTCACTGAGGAGGGAATTTTTTAAAACTCAGGGGTGGGCTTGTGCTAATTTTTATATGGAATTTGGAGGTGTTTTACATACTAAGAAGCTGCTATTACCAGTGAGGTCAAAAAGCCAATTACTTTCCACAGGTACAGCTTGGGCAGTGGCATGGCTCAGCCCCTCTACCAAGCCTTGTTTCCTGATCTGCCTTCTAAAAGGACTGGACTAAAAAGCCCAGTTCAGACCTGGGAGGAGATAGTATCTCAGGCTTGAGACATGTTCAGTATATCTCCAAGGAGAACAATCACCACAGAAACCTTCTGAAATTTGGTAGGGGCACCAGAAGGTAGACAGAGACAGAATGGATATACAGCCCTTCCAAGCTTAGGTCTATCTGTCAAGTAAGTTGAGTTTTATGAACCGGTGACAGCAATTTTGCTAAAATTCAAGAAAGCATGAGGGGACAGCTCACTTCACAATATCTTCTTCTAGCATTGAGAGTAGCAGCAGAAGTGCTATTTTTGTGGTGTGAGGTTCAAATCTATCTACAGCTGGCAAGAACTTTGAGAAGAAGAAAAATACATCAATATTCTCAATCACTTTTTACTCAGACCTCAATAGTTATTGACTATAATACCTTCTACCTTTAATCTCTCAATCTAATTAAAAATTCTATAAAATGATAGAATGTATTAGATGAAGAAAAATTCACCAGGGACAGTCCCATTGATTTCAAAGAATACTTGGTACTCTCCTGTACAGAGCAATTTTGATCTAAAATATGCACTTCATGAATCATGAGTATATTATTTATTGGGCAAAAGCCCAACTGATTTTGAATAGGATTTCAAGAGAATCACTGAAACAAAGACGACTAGATCATGTCAAAGTTCCCTGCAAAGAATAAAAAGTGCTTTTCCCATATTTCATGTTCCCAATTATGATAAAAATAGCTGTATGTCACATCATATAACATTTTATTCATAAGGCCAATCTTTGCTGGGAAATCTTTGTGCTTTGACTTTGGTAGGGTCACCATAGGTATATGTCAAGGTACAATTTGTGCTGTAATACTTACAGCTGAATTTTCCCCTGCATTTAATATAATTAGGTTTAGTATTGCAATATCTTTATATCAGCAAAATGTCACTGGGAGCTAGATATTCATGCCCTTATATACAGTGAACAGAATAGATGCATTGGCACTTGTTTTAAAAGTAAGGTACAAATAACTGTGACTGCAAATATGAAATTTTGAATTGAGGCTTGGAACCATGTTTTAGTAATTCTTTTTAGGCTGAGCATGAAATTAATGAATTTCAATAAATTTCTTTTGTAAAAGACGTTTTGGTATGTCATTATTGTTGAGAAAAAGAAGTCCATTATTTAATATATAGTGCTATTCGAGCATAGGCATCTGGAATTCAACCGCACAAATTTAGTGGTAAATCAACAACATCTGAATTAAATTTAATGTTGCCTTTTTTATTTTTCAATGTCTTCTTCAGAGAACTTTCAACAAATAGAGTACCCATTGTTGATGTTTTCCTGTTCCTGTTACTATTTAATAACAATTTTAAGGCAGTGATCAATATTAAAGGTAATTCAAAACCAAAAATCCATCCTCAGAGAGGCATTTGAATAAATATAAAATATAATAATTATAATTTTATACATTCTTATAATTTCATAAAATTATGCATTTCCCATGTACCGCATTGTCTAAGTAACTGGTGGTTCCAGAACTAAGGGAACATATTTCCTGAAATTCATGGGGCAGAAATTCTGAAATATAAACTTTTGTGCTTCAGGAGATAAGACAACCATCAGCTGGCATACTATTAGGTGATTCTTGTGTATGTGGTTTCTTCTATTATTCTCTGGTATTGCTTGTTCTGCTGACAGCCAGGTTGAAGATATGGACTAAAATAGACCATTCTTCTGTTCTGCTTTGGCAATTCCTTTGTTCTTCAGAGAATCTTATGTTTGTCTTAGATGCCCCATATCTGACATTGTACCCATCACTAAACTTCCTTGTTACCTTTGGGAGACTCCTGTGTACTTTACTTGTGACGGTCATGTTAGGAATCTTTCTGAAGGGATATGCTCTAATAGTGCAATTCATTTTGTGTAAAGTGTTACTGTAGGGTCTGGTCAATGAACAAACTGTGATTCAGTTTTCACCTTGCTTTTTGAGAGCAGTAATGTACTTCAGTCCTTCACTGAGCAAATTACTCAGCCATGTGTGCCCGCCCACTGTCTCTCATTCCTCAGGGAGGAAAGCCTCTGCTTTTACTGCTTTCTACATAAACCAGACAGCTCATGTTCTGTATCTTCCTTTCTTCTTTTTTGGGGGTTGTGTTTTGGGTTTGTTTGGGGTTTGTTTTTGTTTTTGTTTTTGGTGGGGTTTTTCTTTGTTTTGTTACTGGTAGCTGGAGTAAGGAAGTGCTTTGCTTCTCTGAGCCTTAATAGATTCAGCAACACGCTACAAGAACTTTGGTCAGGTGGCCTGCAGAGGCCAAGAGCAAATCAAAGGGTTCATTGTCAATAGAGCCAGTCCCTGCAACCCTGAACACTTCTGGCTTCAGAAATACTTAATATTTAAGCAACACTCCCTGAGAAGACTCATACTAAAACTAGAGTTTGAAAGATGACTAAGACATAATTTTTGGAAGTTTGGTATTAGATCTCAGTCTATATGTTAGCATAGATATGAGGAAAGAGATACTCATGAAATGAACATGCAGCTAAGAAATTCTTTGTGTGAAGCCAGTTGCTGTCTAAGTGGCTTTCAGAAATCATTTTTTGGGAAGCTGAAAAATAATAATCTAGCAATCTAGCACAAGGCCCTTTTTTTTTTTATTTGCATCGGTTGACTATTCAAGAAGGCAGAAACAAAGAAAGGAATGAGAACTTTTTTTAGGAAGAGAAAAGTTTCATTACATAATTTTGTCTTTGAGTGGTTTTGTCTTTGAGTGTGGGGGGGAACAGAGTACTGCAGGGAACAAGAAATTGAATGTGTTCCTTAGTGCACTATGAGAAAAAGGGAAGCAATAATGAAGATGTTATTACAGCAGGAGCATTTTGATAAGTTCATTCCAGGTGTTTGGAGGGATAAATCTGTCAGTTTTGCACTGTGTGTGGGGTTGACCCTGGCTGAACACCAGGTGCCCACCAAAGCTGCTCTTTCACTCCCCTCCTCAGCTGGACAGGGGAGAGAAAATACAACAAAAGGCTGGCGGGTTGAGATAAGGACAGGAAGACATCATTCACTAATTACTGTCATGGGCAAAACAGACTCGACTTGGGAAAATTAGTTTAATTTATTACCAATCAAATCAGAGTAGGGTAATGAGAAGTAAAACCAAACTTAAAACACCTTCCCCCCACCCCTCCCTTCTTCCCAGGCTCAACTTCAATGCTAAGTTTTCCACCTCCTCCCCGCCATGAGCGGCACAGGGGGACAGGGAATGGGGGTTGCAGTCAGTTCATCACACCTTGTCTCTGCTGCTCTTTCCTCCTCAGGGGACGACTCCTCACACTCTTCGCCTGCTCCAGCATGGGGTCCCTCCCACATGAGGCAGTCCTCCATGAAATTCTCCAGTGTGAGACCTTCCCATGGCTGCAGTTCTTCATGAACTGCTTCAGCGTGGATCCCCCATGGGGTCACAAGTCAGGCGAGCAAACCTGCTCCAGCGTGGAGATCCAAAGGATCTCCCACAGGTCCTGTCAGGAGCCTGCTCCAGCACGGGCTTCCCACGGGGTCACAGCCTCCTTTGGGTACATCCACCTGCTCCGGCATGGGGTACTCCACGGGCTGCAGGTGGATACCTGCTCCACTGTTAACCTCCATGGGCTNCCCCCCCCCAATTATTAAATATGTTATCCCAGAGGCACCTCCATTGTCAGTGATGGGCTCAGCCTTGGCCAGCGGAGGGTCTGTCTTGGAGCCAGCTGGCTTTGGCTCTGTCAGACACAGGGGAAGCTTCTAGCAGCTTCTCACAGAAGCCACACGTGTAACCCCCCATCTACCAAAGTCTTGCCACACAAACCCAATACGCACTGACATTTGAAAAAGACTGACAGAGAGTTTGCCTGAACAGGAGAGTGCTACTTGTTGCTCCTTGTATGATATGCAGCTAGCAGAACATATTTATCTTCCTTACATATTTGACTGTGTAATTTGAGGGGGAGGATATATCGCCATTGGACTTCAGTCTAACTGTCTACTTTGATCCTGAGGACACTTGCTAGGGAAAATTTGAATATTTTATATGGTTATGGGGCATGCAGGAATTAGATGAATATACTATAATGTAGGCATGGACTTTTCTAGGAAATCAAGTAAAATAATTCTGATGTTCCAATGGCAAATTTAATGTAGGGCCCTGTAAAATAGTTCTGGCTCCAATGCAGAGCAAAATTTCACTGAAGATTTGGAGGGTGTTATAAAGCATACATAACTTTTATATGCAAAAGTTAATATTGAAATGGATCTAAAATATTTTAGAGGTTAGGATTAAAACATGGAATACTCTTCTTAAACTGGAGCAAGTGTCAAATCAGTGAAGAGATTCAGTAAAGACAAATGGAAACAAGTACACATATGGGAGAGTAATCAAATTCATAGAATCATAGAATCATAGAATGGATTGGGTTGGAGAGGACCTCTGAAGATTATCTAGTTCCAGCCCCTCTGCTATGGGCAAGGACACCTTCCACTAGAGCAGGTTGCTCAAAGCCCCGTCCAACCCAGCCTTGAACACTTCCAGGGATGGGGCATCCACAGCTTCACTGGGCAACTTGTTCAAGTGCCTCACTACCCTCACAGTGAAGAATTTCTTCCTTATTTCTAATCTGAATCTACCCTCATTCAGTTTAAAGCCATTGCCCTTTGGCCTATCGCTACATGCCCTTGTAAAAAGTCCCTCTCCAGCTTTCTTGTAGGCCCCCTTCACGTACTGGAAGGTCTGATATAGGGTGTCCCCAGAGCCTTCTCTTCTCCAGGCTCAACAGCCCCAACTCTCTTCGCCCAACTTCGTAAGAGAGGTGCTCCAGCCCTCGCATCATCTTCATGGCCCTCCTCTGGGCTCGCTCCAACAGGTCCATGTCCTTCCTGTGTTGAGGGCCTCAGAGCTGAACACAGTACTCCAGGTGAGGTCTCACAAGAGCGGAGTAGAGGGGGAGAATCACCTCCCTCAATCTGCTGCTCACACTTCTTTTGATGTAGCCCAGGATATGGTTGCCTTTCTGGGCTGCAAGCACACATTGCCTGGTCATGTTGAGCTTCTCATCAACCAGCAACCCCAAGTCCTTCTCCTCAGGGCTGCTCTTAATCCGTTTCCTGCCCAGCCTGTATCTGTGTTTGGGATTGCCCTGACCCATGTGCAGAACCTTGCTCTTGGTGTTGTTGAAGTTCCTGAGGTTTGCATAGGCCCACCTCTCAAGCCTGTCAAGGCTCCCCTGGATGGCATCCCTTCCCTCCAGCGTGTCAACTGTACCACTCAGCTTGGTGTCATCTGCAAACCTGCTGAGGGTGCATTCAATCCCACTCCCCACGTTGCCAGCAAAGATGTTAAACAACGCTGGTCCCGACACTGACCCCTGAGGGATGCTACTCATCACTGGTCTCTACTTGGACATTGAGCCATTGACCTCAACTCTTTGAGTGCGACCATCCAGCCAATTTCTTCTCTCTGAGTGGTCCATCAAATCCATGACCCTCCAATTTAAAGAAAATTATGCGGTGTGGGACAGTTTCAAATGCTTTGCAGAAGTCCAGGTACATGAGATCAGTTGCTCTTCCCTTATTCTTCTATGCTGTAACCCCATCATAGAAGGTCACCAAATTTTTCAGGCACAATTTGCCCTTAGTGAAGCCATGTTGGCTGTCACCAATTGTGTCCTTATTTTCCGTGTGCCTTAGCATAGTTTCCAGGAGGATCTGCTCCATGATCATGCCAGGCACAGACGTGAGACTGACCTGCCTATAGTTCCTTGGGTCTTCCTTTTTCCCTTCTTAAAAATGGGTGTTATGTTTTCCCTTTTCTAGTCAGTGGGAACTTCACCGGACTGCCATGACTTCTCAAATACGATGGATAGTGGCTTAGCAACTTCATCCACCAGTTTCTTCGGGATCCACGGATGCATCTCATTAGATCCCATGGACTTGTGCTCCTTCAGGTGCCTTAGATGGTCTCAAACATGATCTTCTCCTAAAGTGGGTGGTTCTTTATTCTCCCAGTCTCTGCTTTTGCCTTCTGCAACTTGGGCAGTGTGGCTTGAGCACTTGCCAGTGATGACTGAGGCAGAAAAAATCATTGAGTACCTCAGCCTTCTTCACAGGTAACCAGGTCTTTGGTTTCCCTTTGGAGAGGCCCCACATTTTCCCTATTCTTCCTTTTATCACCGACATACCTATAGAAGCTTTTCTTGTTGCTCTTGACATCCCTGTCCAGTTTTAATTCTACCAGGGCTTTAGCTTTCCCAACCCAATCCCTGGTTGCTCAGATAATATCTCTGTATTCCATCCAGGTTACCTGTCCTTGCTTCTACCCTCTGTAGGTTTCCTTTGTGTGTTTGAATTTGTCCAGGAGCTCCTTGTTCATCCATGCAGGCCTTCTGGCGTTTTTGCCTGACTTCCCTTTTATGGGGATGCATCACTCCTGAGGTTGGAGGAGGTGATCCTTGATTATTTACCAGCTTTCTTGGGCCCTTCTTCCCTCCAGGCCTTTACCCCATGGTACTCTACCAAGCAGATCCTTGAAGAGGCCAAAGTCTGCTCTCCTGAATTCCAGTGTAGTGAGCTTGCTGTGCACTCTCCTCAGTGCCCTAATGATCTTGAACTCCACCATTTCATGGTCACTGCTCAAGGCTGCCCTTGAGCTTCACATTCCCCTTCAGCCCCTCCTTGTTGGTGAGAACAAGGTCCAGCATAGCACTTCTCCTTGTTGGCTCCTTTTGCTTGGAGAAGGAAGTTATCATCAGCATATTCCAGGAATCTCCTGGATTGTTTATGCCCTGCTGTGTTGTCCCTCCAACAGATATTGCGATAGTTGAAGTCCCCCGTGAGGACCAGGGCTTGTGAACATGAGGCTGTTCCTATATGTCTATGGAGGGCCTCATCCACTCGCCTGTAGCAGACCCCCCCTATAATGTCACCTGTCCCTGCCCTCCCCTTAATCCTGACCCATAAGCTCTCAGTCAGCTCCTCATCCATCCCCAGGCAGAACTCCTTGCACTCCAGGTGATCACTGACATAGAGGGCAACACCCCCTCCTCTACCCTACCTGTCCTTCCTGAAGAGCCTGTATCCTTCCATTCCAACACTCCAGTCAAGAACACAGTTAAATTGGGTTCATCAAGGAGTGTGTAAAGATTAAAGTAAACATAAATTAGGGATAAGTCAGGAATCATAATAAAGGCAATTCCTGTATTGGGTTGTATCAACATGATTATCACAGTAAATCAAGCTTGATGATAACACCTGTATAATAGTGCTGCTTTGGCTCTACTTGAAATAACACCCACATTTTGAGATGCTGCATTTCAAAGAGAATAGTAATCTGCAAAGAATCAAGAGAAGAGCAGCAAGCATCTTAACATATTTAAAAGCTTGATCCATGAGGGTGAGATAAGAGAACAAAACAATGAGAGTGTGAATATCCTATATAATAAATTGTTTAAAAAAACACAATGCAAGCAATACAGTCTTAGAAGAAGGAAATCTTATGTCACAAGCCATTATCATTTGTTAGGAGAGGAGGAGAAGAGAGGGAGTTGTGCCCTGGCATGGGAGAACTTGACTAAGTATTAGAGGACGCTTAATAATTATTTCTGGCAGATGAATCAATTACAAGGAAGCTGACTGAAGTAAATGAATTTGAAATATTTACAGCTAGTCCTGGGACCATGAAGGAATATTTGCATCAGTTCTACAATGACTCAGGAGGATGAGCTACTACAGATGACTCACTTGAAATCTCTTCCCACTCTCATAATTCGCAGAAACTCATTCCAGAGTGTTTGCTCATTTAAACTAAAATACTAGACTGAAAGTACCAACCTATGCCTCAAGTTGTTCAGAGTATTGGAAGTGTAAACTCTATCAATTAAAGTATTTCAAAGGGAGATATCTCTAAGGACCAAACCGATATACATCAAGGTTTTAAAAAGCAGATTGTAATGGTAAAGAACCCTGTTTTTTTCTACCCCACTTCCCTACTAGCCAGATTTTCCCTTCTAATGTAATGCAACATCTGTTTCTAATTCCAAAGCAGACCAGACTATTGTGGAATCATAGCAGCTGTATTATTTTGGTACAGATTGCATCTTACATGATTTATTTAATTTGTAGAGTGGCATCTGTGACACTTTATTATCTAGGAAATAGCAGTAATTAGAAACAACAGGGTTCCGCCAAAATGAGTTTGAGCTTAATGTAAATAGAAAATCCAAATAAAGGGGTGATAGTCCAAAATCATTTAGGAAGTAAATAGCAAATCAAGATGTAGGGCAAATCTCTTAAATATCAATCCGTTATTTTATTTGTTAATGGTACAACATACCAAATATGTTCAATTCTTTCCCACCAAGAAAGAAATCATGGAGAAATGACTGGGTCCCATGTACCAGACACTGCTTGTAGGTGGTTGGTCTCTTTTACTACTCATTAGGCAATTATTTTAACAGGTGTGTGTAGAATAAAATTGCATTAATAGGGTTAGAACTTATCTTAAGCACCAAATGTAGGAATCAGGCATAATTTAGTTGTCTTTATCCAGGATATAGGTATTCCAACTCCTTTTTATTGCCTTGGAGGTACCAAAAGTACCTGCAGGCACTACAGGTTTTGAGTTTGAATTTTTATAGAAATTGTACTTCTGTACTTCTGGAATCTTAACTTTTCCAAAGCTGAATATCTCTGCAACTGTCTTGTGATTATATACAGTTAAGAAATACCTAACACTCATTTTAGGCACTAGCTAAGCACACCCCGAGGACCATGCTCTTTTCAAAATACACAGGTTGTCTCCATTTTCTTTCAAAACATTCTTGGAAATGTATGCGCCTTCTCCATTGCATTACAAAATTCAGCATTATTAAAAACATGAAGAATTATTCCTCTAAGAATTCATTCATGTTCCTCCCAGAAGAGTTCTTTAGACATCAGGCTACATTAGAGAGCCTTTTTCTATGTATACCCTTAAGGTTGAAAAGAAATCAAAATGGAGGGCAACTGTCATAATGCTGGACAGAGAGAACTAGTGTTTAGGAGGATGATTTAGTACACAAATAGGTAGTGTTTGGCTAAGAGGGAAGAAATGTGTTTCTGTTGCTCTACAAAGTCTTCATATTACTGGGGTGAAACAATTTTTGGAAAGAACATAAATCACAATTAGAAAAATGGAGAGAGCTTTTCTCCATCACTGTAGTGCTTTATTAGACTATAGAATTTTATCTGCTCTGGGCTCTTTTTCTAGGATACAATGAAACCCTTCCAGGCATAGAAGCACAGCTTAAAGAGTCACTTGTTAGGACAGTCTTATAAAGCTGAAGATATGGTTTTGAATCCTTTCAGACGTAAGCAATATTGGGTTTTTAGTGTCTTGGACAGGAAATGCATTGCTAGCAAAAATACAAACAAACAAACAAAAAAAATGAACTTTCTTCAGTGAAAAAGTTGGTACTCACATGGAGAAAGCCAGAGTTAAGTGTTCCAAATGTACAGAGGTATCTTTCTGTATGCCTTTGGACTCACCTCAGAGTTTTCCTTTTCATTAACTGAAGGTGACAGTACACTTACACTGTCAGGCAGGTATATATCAGGCAGGTCCTTGTTCAGTGTTTCTTGTTTTGATTTCCTTTTGGAGATGAAGTTGGCCAAGCCTACATGCAGGAGAAGTGTTCAGTAGTGCTTGTCATCATTCTGGTGGTCAACAAACTCTTCCTGTATTTATTTTGACCCTACCTCAGGAGGAGTCTGGTCTGTGCCTGCACACCTGACTGTCTTTGNTTGTGATCTGTCCTTCTCCTGGAATACTGACCAGGTCTAGCTCCTTCTTTGCTCCATGCAGAAAGGCTCAGCTGAAAGGTCCAGCTCCAACAAAATCTTCAGATTTCTGTTTCCTAGGTCCTCTTTATTTTCCTATTCAACAGAATGTGAAGTTGGGAATTTAAATGTGAGTTAAGGGACTGTGTATTTTCAATTTGTACCTAAATGGCAATTTTGCAGTCCTGAACTTTCAGGTGCACAAGGCTTTTATTGCA
>WEKW01006826.1:0-17867 GCA_013389905.1 Sula dactylatra
TGGATGCTAATTTTTGTCTGTCTTTTATGTTGCGTAGAAGTAGTAGTTGACTACTTTAAGCCAGGCCTGCGTTAAAACGGCATTTGAAAAATTTGCTTACAGCCTTTCATTCTACTTCGTACTCTATTCTCCATTAGGTTTCCTCAAACTCTCACCTTTATCACCTTTGGGATAGATTATCTCTTCGTATACATAGGTAGTTCCAATACAGTGAGGTGGATCTTGATTGGCATCTCTGGGTTCTGCTAAAAATTATAATTTCACTATATAGTTTCCAGTGTGGAGTCTGGCATTGCCTTAATATGGACAAATGTTTGTGCTACAGTATTTTTACCAAAAACTTAACTGGAAAACTACTTACCCATGTGAATGCAGTTGAATGAGAGCTGTAGGCCTTACTCAGTTGTCATTTGAAGTCATTGGGGTTTGTCACTTCCTTAGTATGGTATCATTTTAATTTCTCGTTCATCTTGCAAAATTAATTTTCTTAAACATGTCTCAGTGTTTTTTCTTTCAGTTTTGCTGTTCACTATCCAGCCTGAAAATAATCAGAGCTGCATTTTTTTTTCTCTTTCTAGTAAATATCAAGAAGTGTTCTTCTGCAGAGGATTTATGGCTTTTAATCCATTTTATATTGTTTTTCCTTTTAATATAACTGAGTTATTGTTGTCTGACCTTTTAATGAAGATCTCTTTCTTAGGTTGTTGGAACTCTTCTTCAGCTTTGACCACACTTAGTACATTAGTAAGAGCAGTTTTCGTTCATTCTTCTTTCCTTTTTTTTTTTAATTAAGGCATTATTTATGCAATTTGCTGACTTTGGCAAAATGTATCTGTCTCTAGAACAAGGATTTAAAGGTACTTAATAAAACATTCCAATGATACAAATCATAGCATCTTGTCATTGTGGGGCAGACTGAGTAGGCAGAATGTAATCTGGCTGGGATTGCCCTGCTCTTGATAGGAGGATGTGGGGGAATAACAGGCTGTTTGCTGGAGCAGCCAAACCTTTTATTTCTCTTATGGTGCAGAATCTGTATCTGGCAAGATTGTTACCTGAAATAGTATGGCCATAGGCAAAATGTGAAGCAGGAGGTACGCAACGTGCTGCTTCATGAGTTCTTGTAGAGGAACCAAAATACTAGTTACGCTGAGGGGAAGCACCTGGAGTTCTGTGGCTGTGGTACGGACAGATGGAAAAGAGAGAATCTGTTTTTCGGTAGTGCAAAAAAAGTATTGTGATGAGCTGTGCACCTCAAAAGCTGGGGTTTCTTTTGAGTTATTTTGTGTGCAGTGTGCATCTGACAAAGCGATTTGGCTGCTTGTTTTTCTGGCATGGTGCTTCCTCTCTACTCCCTATGCCAGGTCTCATTCTGTTCCTATCTAAAACAGAGATGCAGTGACTGAGAGAAAGGTTTTGAAGATGTATGTTTGGTAGAAGACAGTGCTGTGTAAGGAAGGGAGTCCATGGTATTTAAAAGGCCGTTTTTAACAAGTTTGAAGAAGCAATGTGCAGATAATACTGTGATATCAGGATTTTTGTTGAAGACTTAAGGCCTTGGAATTGGAGGAATTGGCAAGTAAAGGACTGGGCATGCTAAATGATCTTTCCCTATTGCTAAAACTAGTTCAGCTTGTGAATAAGCATGCTGGACTTTATTGCAAAGCAATTAGAATTCAGTGTCTTGTTTGTGCTTTGTTTTTAATAAAATCACTTGTAGGAAACATACTGTTGCTTTTGTCCAGCCAAGACACAAAGTATTTAATAAGGTGACAGTTCTTACTTTTTAAAATATTTTTGTAGCATTTGAATGCTCTAATCAAAGGCCATTTTCCAACTTTGCACATAGTGGTCATGGCTTCCAAAAGCTTAGAGCAAGAACGAAAGGAAAAATGGAGAGATTATGATTTGGGTTCCCACAGTAGCCCCAGCTGGGACCAGAACCTGATTCTCCTGGCTTTAAGCTGGTGTGCTGGTAAATACACAGCCTCCCTGGTGACTTGTAATTAATCCTTGAAGGAGCTTGAAAAATCTATTACTATGGGACACAAAAAGGTTTTAAGATTTTACAGTGACTGGATTTTTATTTTGATAGCAGGTTTTTTTTTTAGTGCAATCACTACAGCAACTGTGACAATACAAAACAGGATTATTTTTTCCCTTTGCCTAAATATGGTCTTTTAAGTTTTGCTAGGCAAACAAGTGTACAGCTTCCTAGCTACATATTGGTAGCAAGCATTCGTATGTTGCTCAACATAAGTAATACTGGCTCGCGCTATTTCATATCAGTATTTTTCAAGTATCCTTGAAGACAACCATGGGGTTCTAAATTCCCATTTTCCACATTATACCCTTCCGTGATAGTATAATAACTGAAATGATGGAGAGCTAAATAGCTTACAGCTTTCATTGTTTTAAGATTCAGAACTCGAACCCAACTGAGTTGGTTGATCCAATTGTTTAGCTTTTAGTGGTCTTCTGGCTGAAGAAATAGCCTTCTGCTAAATGTTAAACAGAAATTCTTTGCAGCTACAAGGACTTTGGAGAGTTGAACAGAATCTGGGAACACAGACTGATTAAGTGCATTCTACACCAAAGAACAGATTTCTGTCTTGTATTGCCCAAATCTGTGACCCATATTTTTAGAAGTCTGCTGTCATAGAATAACATCAGAGTGAAGCTGACTCATTTTTCTGTAGTGTATTTTTCTTTTTTCCACAGAAACACCACTAGGTATTTAGGCAACCTGTAGCTGTAGATCTACTTTACTTACCGAATCCTCTGGATGTCATGCTAAATAACATATGTAGGTGTGCTGTAACTGCTGTGTGCTAGTCCTGTCAGGATCATACCACTTGTGATTTCTTTCTCTTTATATTCAGACTTTTCATGACAACTTTTTTTCAGGAAAGGGGTCATGCTGTGTCATAGCTATTTTAGGATTGGTTGTTGGCTGAGGTTGGAAGGGACCTCTGGATGTTATCTGGTCAAACTCCTGTTCTCAAGCAGGGCCATCTAGAGCTGGTTGTCCAGGACCATATTCAGATGGTTTTTGAATAACTCCCAAGGGTGGAGACTCCACAACCTCCCTGGGCAACCTGTGCCAGTGCTCTGTCACCCTCACAGTAAAAAAGTGTTTCCTAATGTTCAGACAGGACCTCCTGTGTTTCCATGTGTGCTGTTGGCTCTGGTCCTGTCACGGGGCACCACTGGAAAGAGCCTGGCTCTGTCCTTTTCACACCCTTCCTTTAGGTGTTTATATATGTTAAGATCCCTCCAGAACCTTCTCTTCCCCAGGCTGAAGAATCCCAGCTCTCTCAGCCTTTCCTCATTTGAGAGGTGCTCCAGTCCCTTAATCATTGTTGTGACCCTTTGCTGGACTCTGTCCAGTATGCCCATGTCTCCCTTGTACTGGGGACCCCATAACTGGGCAGAGAACTCCAGGTGTGGCCTCACCAGTGCTGAATAAAGGGAAGGATCACCTCCCTCAGCCTGCTGGCAATACTTTGTCTAATGCAGCCCAGGATACCGTTCACCACCCTTGCCACAAGGATGCTGGCTCATGTTCAACCTGGTGTCCACCAGGACTTCCATGTCCTTTTCTGCTGAGCTGCTTTCCAGCTGTGCGGCCCCCAGCATGTACTGGTGGCATGGGACTGTTCCTCCCCAGGTACAGGACTTTGTGCTTTCACTTGTTGAACATCATGAGGTTGCTGTGCTCTGGATGGCAGCATGACCCTCTGGCATATCCACCACTCCTCTCAGTTTGTTGTCATCAGCAAGGCTGCTGAGGGTACACTCTGCCCCCTCATCCAGATCATTAATGAAGATGTTGAGCAGGACTGGATGTGGTGTTGACCCTTGGGATACACCGCTAGTCACTGGCCTCACTATACTTCATGCCTCTGATCACCACCCCCTGGGCCCAGCCATTCAGCCAGTGTTCAGTTCACCTCACTGTCTGCTCATGCACCCATGCTTTATGAGCTTCTCTGCGAGGGTCTTACAGGCAACAGTGTCAAAAACCTTACTAAAGTCTAGGCAGACAATATCCACTGTTTTTCTCTCGTTCTCCTATACAGTGATATGAAATCTGCCTTGCTTTCTTAAAATTATAACTGAAATACATGCTTACCCTTTCTGTAGGGTGAAGAAGATGGGTAAAGTCATTTTACCTGCCTCTGCACTATGTGTTCAATTCTGAATGTAGATATTGGTGGGTATCTATCTTTAACCTCCTGATGTCGTTGCCACTATCATACCTTTGCTAATTTTTCTTGGCCAGCTTTAACCTTGCTGTGGTCTAGCTTATACCCAACTTTAGATATAGGTCATTATCTATATCAGCATTGTTAGATCATGAAATAATAATGGTCTGCTGTAAGGGGATTTACTTTCTGCAATCATTGTATTACCTGAAGACCTTTCAGTGATATTGCAGAAAACTGTTTTCAAGAGATTAATTTGTTTGATGTTTGCCACATTAGCTTTCTACTATAGCTTACTGATTCAGCACAGTGTGTTACCGTTGTTCCAGAGGGGGCTATTAAATGGTCAGAACTACCTTTATCAACCAAACTGATGGTCTTAGAAAATAAAGTTTGGGAGCCATATTCTGTAAACCTGTGTTGGTTGATACTGTGAAACATAAAAATAGGTGTTAGAGTCAGACAAGAGGTCCATCTTGTTTTCCTCCTGTTTGTGGCAGTGACCAGCGCTAGATGACAGGAGAAGAGTGTTAGAATAGGGCAAACATACAGTGATGCTTTTCCAGCTTCTAAGAATTTGCAGCTCAGGGATTTCCTGAGCAGTAGGTGTTGGTTTAGTGTATAGTAACTGAATAGTCCTAACCTATATTTCTTGGACTGGGGAGAGGACATTGTGTAAGCCATGGTACAGCTGATAACTGACTGAGCAGAGCAATGACTTTCTTTGTCATCCTGTTTGTTTCAGTGATTTGTGTATTATAGTCTAAACATGTCACCCCACTCCACTGCTGGGTAGTATTGGTTACCTTGGAGGCTGTCATTTTGTACTTGCACTGGGGATTTTTTTATTTCCTTATGTGCATTACTTTATATTTTCTACAGATAATCTTGTTGCCTGCTTTTGTGTGATACTTCAGTGTTTTTTCTTTTTACGGATGCTTCCCCCTTACTGCCCAGAATGACTTAATACTTAAAGCACACTTTAATCTTCTCCCTCCCCCCAGCCCTTTCTTCCTACTCATTGGTGGAAAAGAGGTTTTTCACCTTTATTTCTTTATTTCTTCATTTATTCCATTAGAGAAAGGTGTTTGGTACAGGAACTGTGGAAGGCTGCCTCTTTGGAAACCGCTTTCTAACGTTCAACATGGCCATCGGGGCGGGATCCTTTTGTACGCTGTGTTATGGCATGGAAGATAGCTGGATGTGACTTTACATCACTGACAGCCTCCAGTGTCCAAGGCATCCTGGGATCAGGAAACAACGATAACATATTTGCTTAAGTTTCTCATAGGTGTCCGTTTTCTGCATTTCTGAGATTGTGTTTTCGTGACAGCGATAGACAGGCACAGGAGTTCATTTCCACATGGTTCAAGATAGGCGAGTGCAAGAGGGCTTTGATCTGGAGGCTGTGCAGCTCTGCTGGGCTAAAGCCTGTTGATTGGCCACATAGCTGCTTCCTTGGGTCTGGCTCGCTGTGCTTGGAGTGCTTCAGGGTCTCAACTGAGGGATGGAGATTAAGGTTGTATTTACTTTTTAAGTGTTGATAGGTATGTTACTCAATACTCTTTTCCAGTGCTTGAGTTGGGTCGTCCCCCCCACCCCCGTATATCTGCTTATTGTTAGCCTTCTCTTGAAAAGCATTGTATCGGTTCTTGTATACTTCTTTCTGCTCTGGTATGAAAGTCTCGTAAGTTTGTTGGCTTACAGACTTCTTTGATATATTAAGTTGTCTTAAAGAGGCTTGATCACTTAGAAAAAAATCTACCAGGGCTAAATTAGTTTTACTTCTAATTTCCCTACTTAAAACTGTTCATAATACCAAGCTGTTTTTTTTTTTTTTTTAAAACGTACCTTTCCTTTTCTTCCTCTGCAACTCTTACCATCACCATGTGGTGCTGAAGTGAGGAAAGCCCTTGTGGTGGGGCCCCTGCCTCATAATTTAAAGTGTACAAATAACTTTTTAAGGTTATACAGGAGCAACTTCAGGAAAAATCCAAGAGAATCTTCTGAATACTGCATCTGGGATTCTGCAGTGTTACTTACCAATTACAGAAAGACTTCCCTCCTTCTAGAGACATGCAGCATGCAAACATTTTATTTTACACCTCTGTGGTTAAATCCTTTGTTTGGATTGCTTAACTTCAGTGATTTGATTTTTTTTTTTTTGTTACTGTGTGTTCTTTAAAGGCCTAGCTGACATTTAAAAATTTAGTCTAAAGTTGCAGAGAGAAATGAAAAATAGCTTTCTTTATGTCATTACAGAAATTAATCTCTGAGATGGCAGAAGTTGTTTTAATACTTATAAATAAATGTGCTAGGTGTACTGTTATTTGACCAAAGCTGCAAAATGTCAGATTAGATATTGGCACCTGTAAATGCTGTTTCTGTTCAGCAGCAAGTAAGTTTTTGAGGTGAAAATTATGTAAATCTTGCTACATGAGATTCCTATTTACAGAGCACTGTGCTTTTCATGTTACTTGCCTGCTTAACAAGGTCTTGCAGATGTTCACTGAGTGTAGATGATGTAGGTGTGGGGTTTTGTTTCTTTATTTTTGTAACAGCTAGTTTGCTAACACACGGGTGAAGGGTGAACATACATTCGTTGAACTATTGTAAAACTTTATGGTAGTAAGAAGGTTCTGCTCATGTCTTATGGTTTGTTTGTTGGTCTGTGGACTGTTGCTGGCATGATGCAAATACTTGAGAAGGATGAATATTCCTGCAGGATGACTGGCAAGGTAGGGCGGCTGCTGATGGGACTGCTGCAGGGAACTGAGCATGGTGAACATGTATTATAGAAGTCTATAGTATCTTTAAATAAAGATAATTCTTGGGACAGCCTGCTTACTTTAAAACAGATTTTTAGTCTTACAAATTGGGTAAAAGCACAAATTGTAAACCAGAATTTTGCTTATGTAGATTTAAGCACGTGTTTAAATAGGGTAAAGTTTCTTTCAAATGTACTGAAGTCCAGTTTTTCTATAAAGTACTTAGTATTTTGAAATGGAGTTTCTCTGTATTTCCTTCTCTGGTCCATCCCCTTAAATGTTGACAGCAGCCTCTTTTCAGTCATGGTGGATCTCTTTTGACCTACGCTTGCTGCAGATAGATCTACTGTCTTGAGACTGGTGTTACTAACAGATTCACTGAGTATGCAAGTCTTAGCTTTTTGTGCATATTTCTTCCCTAGCACTTCATTATCTTTTACAAGTAAAAAAGGATTATGATGATTTTTTACAAATTGAAAAATGTCTGTTTCCTTGGTAGTGCTCAGGTTTTGTGACACAAAGCTCATATAAGGAAGCTTTAAATGTTGCTCATAGACTAGTCTAGTAATCATCTTCAATAAAATGCTACTTTATTTGCTGTCAGCTTTTCATATAAGCAGTGCAATGAACTTAAAGGTAGGTTTTGCTCTTCTATTATTATTACTCATGCTTGCCAAGAGGAGAGGTGTTAATGGAAAACTGCTCAAGATCCCTGTGGGAAACTCTTAGGCGATATACTGAAAATATGAAACTTCAGGGATGTTTAACTTGTCATATATTATGCAGCAGATCCCTGCTTGCTTTATAAAACCATACAGTAAGGTGTGGAGGAGCGCTATTCATCTTTGGGGTCCATTCCACATTCTCCCACAGTAGTTCACTCTTTTGGGGTACGTTTCATGCAGATTGCATGTGAAGTCTGTGTTCTCTCTCTCCCTTTGGAAGGTTGTCTTCACAGATTCTTAACGTGTCTATGTACGTACACTTGGCCTGTGTGAAGTAGTTGTGGCTGGAAATTGGGAGTGTGAAATTGCCTAGTTACAAACCAGCAGCTTGACTTGGATAGCAAAAGGTGATTCTAAGCACATTCACTTCCTTCCTGCAGTCCTTTCACTGTGGTCCTTTTCTTCTTGTGCTTGAAAGTTATTTCTATCAGTTATTTCTATGAGTTGTTTCTCAAACAGATGTGTATCTCTTTTTCCTTTTTTCCCTTCAGGACCAGCACTTTAGAGTTGAACATTGTTGATAATGTTAAGACTTGGCTGTTTGGACCTCTAATCTGTATTCTTTATCATTCTCAGGGTTTGCAAGTAACTGAAGTCCAAAGTAGCAGTCTGTGTGTAGAAACTGAAGTGAAGCAAGTAAAAAGAAAGGGTTTAAAGATGTGGATTCAGATAGAGGAAAACAGTGCTGGT
Source organism: Sula dactylatra (assembly GCA_013389905.1). NCBI lineage: Eukaryota > Metazoa > Chordata > Aves > Suliformes > Sulidae > Sula > Sula dactylatra. The sequence continues at coordinate 8,392 of WEKW01006826.1, forward strand.
GCGCATGTCTTTTTCTTAGGTTTAGAAATGTGTTGCTGATTAAGAAGGAGATTTGTGGAATACTAGGATGAACATGGTACCAAAGTTGGGAATTTTTTTTCTTAATTAGGAAGACTTTGCATTATTTTTACAGGATTCATCTCAGTTTTGTATCTTAATATAGTGTAAATATACTAACTAAAACTGGAAGCCATTTAGGGGCTTTTTCAGATTACTTGTCAACTTTGGAAAGAAGGGAGCCCAAGTTTTACATGAAATGCCTACCTGATATTGCGACGATACCTTTGCTGCCTGGAGAAGATCTTTTATAAGTGGATTAGAAATTACCGTAGAAATTACTGTGTTGGTTTCCACTTTGGGACACCATACCCTTCTAAGCAGGAGTGGTCTGTGGATTGGCCCTTTTTTGGGTTCTGATCTTCCATTTGGTGAGATGCCGTGAAAGTGAGGTGGAAGTACTTTTGGAAACATTCTTACCCTTTTAGCAAAGGCAATGTTTTGCATAATCCTATATATAGTGAATCTTTTCTGGATTATTTCTTCTACTGGTCAAAGTTTGTTTTTCGTCCCTTTTGACGCTGGCTTTTGTGCATCTGTTTTCCTGTCTTTTCTGTTTTGGGGAGCTTACTGTAATATTTTTGGCTCTGATGTGTCACATACTTGGGTTTCCTAGAAAATGATAATCCTGTCTGCTCTGGGATACTTTACTCAAGCTCACATGAGGAAAACGCAAGTATATCTACAGTTCATGCTTATTGCTTCAGCTGCTTATTTTGTATGTAAAGTTGTAAATGGTGGTAACAAGGCAGGAGTAGCGCTTTTTGACAGTGACTTGCAAAACACATAGAAATGCAAGAAAACATGGGTTTTGTGGCAGGATAGTAGGTGGAAGGGTAAAACTCTAAAGCAAAAAACCTCCAAAACAAAAACTTGATTTGAAGCTGAACACCATCCAGTTCTCATACAGCCTTCCAACACCAAATAGTATTTATATCAAGCTTCATTAAATGTGGTGGTAAGTTTTTTTCCCATAACCTCATGAACACGTGGCTTAAGTGGATGTTGTGTACTATGGAGGATGTCTTTCAAACAACACCTTCATTTCTTTTTGTTTCAGATTAAGGGAAGTTTCAGAGAAGCTGAACAAATATAATTTAAACAGGTAAGGCATATCACATGCTGCTGTAAGTCATTTAGGAAAGTACAATTTTTCTAACAGCAACAAGAAGCAAATGGTTGTACTGTAGATATAGCCTTAGAAAGCCTCCATAATACTAATACTAAAGTTCAGAAATGCTTCAGATAACACAGTTCTTACATTAGGAAGAAAATGTTAGGTTTTCAGTTATGATAAATTACATTATTAAATACCCTCCTTATGAAATGACTTCTTAATTTGAAGTATAACCCCTGTTGTTTATTGCTGATCAAACTAAATGAAAACTCTTACTGCCTTTTAAGGTTTTGTTCTGCATTTTCTGTGCTTAATGACCAAGAATACATCATAGTTGCTTCAACTAATGCACGTTTAGTCGTTTTTGAATGTTTTTATATCGGTAACTGTCACTGCACATTGTTCCTTCCATATACCACTTGTTTTTTATTTTTTTTCAGACTTCAAAAGTTTAAAAAATGTTATACATGCTCACTTTTTGTTTTCAGCCACCCCCCTTTGAATGTATTGGAACAGGCCACTATTAAACAGTGTGTGGTGGGACCAAATCATGCTGCATTTCTTCTTGAGGTAAATGACTTAAATCTGCTCAGATAACAAATGAAACAATACAGTTAAAATTAATTCTTCAGTAACTGAAGACTTGTTTTTGTTTGTATTTTTTTCTGTAACTTGTCTTATGTTTCAGTTTTGGACACTTGGTTTTCTTGTTTTAAATATAGGATGGTAGAGTCTGCAGGATTGGTTTTTCAGTTCAACCAGACAGATTGGAATTGGGTAAACCTGATAATAATGATGGGTAAGAAACGCTTTTCTTCATATTAAATCATTCTTTTGAACTGGATAAGCAGCTTGGCTGCTTTTTGGGTTTTGTTTTTGTTTGTTTGTTTTTAACTAGATTGCCTTTGGAATGGGTACTTTGAGTAGATACATAATGGTTATGGTGATGCAGCCAAACAGCCTAGCTTGACAAACTGGTGTAGGAATTAATAGTAGATGTGATTCTAAAAGAAGTGAGACAGGATCTCTAACTTCAAGAAACAACCCCCTCAAAAAATAATCCTTATGAAAGAAACTGTGTTATATTGTTAAGCCTCATGTAGAATCCACTCTGAAAGTGTTCCCATCTGGAGAGTCTCACTTTCTAGACCTGTTGTCTTCAGTCCAGGTAAGTCCCCCTTAATAGGACTATTTAATGGTTCATATTTGAATGTAAACAGCTTCTTAATATTCAAGTAACATTCTCAGGCTCAGGTTTATGGATAGAACACCTGGTGATTACAATTTGTGCATATACAGTAACTGAAAACTTAGCGCAGTGGCTAACTCAAATCACTAATTAGCTTAATATGTATTTGCAACTGTGCTATTATGGATTGCCAATGTACGTAAAATCTGTTAGGCATGCTTTCCACTTTCTTTTTGCAGTGTACCTCTTAATATGCAGTTAGATTAGTTTGGAATATTCCCCAAGGGTGTTGCTTAAGCTGGTATGTTACCAGACTAAGTCCCTGAGACTTTAGACCTGGGATTCCAGGTTTTGTTCTTAACCCATTTGGGATTGTTTTGTGACTGATTTACCATCTTTTACTTTCAGTTCAAAGTTGAGCAGTGGCTCAGGGGCAGGAAGGACATCCAGGCCAGGCAGGACTAGTGACTCCCCATGGTTTCTGTCTGGTTCTGAAACTCTGGGCAGACTGGCAGGCAACACCCTTGGGTAAGTTTTGATAGGATTGAGGCTGCAATCTGTTTGTTCCATATTTGAGTATATGTGTATACACATATATAAATTGTATGCAGTATGTATAAGGGAACGTATGATTACAGCAGTTGTGTAGGTAGGGTATAATAAAAACAAAAAAAACCAAAACCAAAAACAAAACACTTGGTTAAAATAAGATACACAAGTGACCCTTCAGTACCTAGGATACGGAGCGTTCTTCATATATGTGTGAAGAATATCATGGTTTTGGCTGTGTTGTCTTTTTTTGAACGTGTTTTAGTTCCTTGGTTTTGAAAAGCAGTTTCTTAGAGGGACACCTTCAATTTAGACCCTGATAGGCTAGCAGCATAAAGCAAAATGAGTGCATTTATGCAGGAAGAATCTTCGTTATCTATGTTTGCAGACCTTTGTGTGCTCAGTTTTATTGTGCCTTCCTCTCCCCTGCCCCAAGTAATGAGCAGTGTTTTGTTAGTTGGGGTCTTATACATAGCAACAGGAAGGGAACGTTTGGAAGAGGTTGTCGCTCAGAACCTTTAAAATTTTACTATATACTAAACGTACTATAAGGATTCAGTTTTTTTATCGTTGGCTTTAAAATTGATGGTGTCCCTTTTATATAGCAATGTAAATTAATCTTTATTACTTAATGACAGTGAACTCTTCGTTATATCCTTTTGTAAGACATGTTGAATAGTGCTGCTTCCTAAGGTTACTAACCATAGTAAGGAGAATTGCGTTTACAAACTGTGGTTTCTGCATGTAAATGATTTGTTAAGAGAGAGGAGCTACAGCTTTTCCATGAAAGTGAATTTGTTTTTTGTGTTACCAAATAAGCTAACTTCATCTGGGGCTTAGTTGCATGAAAGATAACTTACCCCCCCAAACTGCTTGTGAAACCTCTACGCATCTAAAATTAGTTTATTAAACTTCAAAGGCAAACTGGTATTGTCATGTTTAAAAACTTACTGTGGAAGGTGTAAGACTTTTTCCTTGTTATTTTCACCTGAGCACAACCAGTTAAAATTGTTTGAAGCTATGTGCTTATGAGACCAGCCCTGAAGAGTTCCTAATTTCTTCCCGTCATTTTTCAGAACTATATAGTTGAAAGTCACCGAACTAGCAGAGTAGCATTAGACACTGTAACTGCTCTGTTATAAATGAAGGGAATACTTGACTTAATAAACTGAGTCTTAAAAATGTCCAAACTGTGGAGCCCTTAGATTAGATCACTGGATTTGGAAAAATGCTAGCATGCTAGTGGGCTGTGGAGAGATGTGGAAAACTAGTAGGTGAGCAGAAATGAGCAGAAAGATTTCCATTCTGTGTTAATATTTATTCTAGGTTTAGACAGCTTTAATAGGAATAGCTGTACCCCTATGATTTTTTTTCCTCTATAACAGGACCAAATTAGGACACACTTGGAATATTTGAATTATTATACAAATAAAAATGGTTTTAACTGTTGGGTGTCTTAAGTCTGTCATTGATACTTTACAACTTAAAGTAGAAAATGCATCTGTAATAAGTACTGAAATCTAATAACTAACCTTTTCTTTACATCCATATCTTCTCTGCTGAGGGTTGAATTGAGAATTGTTGTGTAGGAAGAATTTGACTTTCCCTCAGCCCCCTTCTTTTTCCCTTCAGCCCCCTTCCCACCTTTAGAAACTGATTAATTGGCTGGTGTTATGTAAAATGTCACATTCTTCTTTGGTTTGGGTTTGGGTTTTTTTCCATTTTCAGTAGTATCTCTTTTTCCAGAGCTCTTTTTCTAATTCATGAGACAAGACTTTTCCTAAAGCCATCATTGAATTGCTTTTTGTCTTGTCATTGCCTGTGTGGTCGCTGTCTAGAATCCTGAAAATGTAGATATGTCTGTGACAGGGCCTCGCCTTAGGCAGATACTTGAGTTATTCTGTGATTGCATGGTCTTGTCAGGAGGGAAAAAAAACCCAAAACAAACAACAATAAGAGAAGGATGTTAGTAATCAACTTAAACTGTAAAATGCAAGACAAGTATTCTTAATTAGCTTTTATAGCTACATGTGGTATACTTTTAATGTGAATTTGTTAGATACTGTTTCAGAGAACATACCTTTTTTTTCTTGTCTTTAAATGTTTTTCTTGAAAGGAGATGGAGGATTAGGGTGGTTGAGAGCAGGAAAGTTCTGCTGATACTGATTATTAAATAGCAATAATACCATATCCAATATCCTTTACGGTAGATTTGTACAACAAAGTTTAGTTAACCCTGAGGAACTAACTAGAGTCTTTTAGCCTTTCCTGACAATGGAGTATCTAGTCTTACATACAGAACAGATTCAGTTGACACAGTTCTGTGGCGTTAAGATTTGTGGAAGGTTGTAATGATGGTGAGTTGTCTATTTCTACAAATCACTGCCTTGTTACTCCCTTGTTTTGATACTGACTTGTAGAAATGAAAAAACTGTTACATCAGTTTAGGCATGTTCTTGCAATGTATACAGTTGATGTTGATTTCTTCAATAGGAATAGGTCCAGAGTAGAGTATCTCTTGAAAACCATCCATGAGGATCAGAGAACGATCTAGCATAAGATTTGTTTTGCAGTAAAGAAGATCACTTAATTTTTCCAGTGTAATCTTAAGCAATTTCTTAATATAAATCAAGTCTCAGAAATTTTACAAGACCCGAGTATAGTGACTTTCTGTCAAATAGAATCCACTGACCATGAAGCTGCTGCATATGTGCTTTTACAGTAGGAAGTTAGCAGCTGACTCTTGGATGTTACGCTGCTGATACTGTTGCTTTTAGATACTGTGGGAACTGGTCTGCACATGTATTTATGTATGTATACATCCACATAACTATATGAGTAGGAGAAAGTGCAACTTCCAGTTGGAGTCCTGTTTTATATTTCTTCTGTGTAATTCAGAACTTTATCAATTGCCTAGTGCTCTTGTTCTTACTAGTTTTGAGAGATGCTTTCATAGTGTTTGTCCATGAATTCAATTTGCAGTATTTTTCAGAGACTGTCTACAAGTTATTAATAATAAAACTAAAGACTTGCTTCTTGAAGTATTCCCCAGAGTATGCTGCTATATATATAAAAAAAAAATAAATTATAATCTAAATCTTCTAGAAGTCGCTGGAGTTCAGGGGTTGGTGGAAGTGGAGGAGGATCTTCTGGTAGATCATCTGCTGGAGCTCGAGATTCTCGAAGGCAGACCAGAGTTATACGCACAGGACGTGATAGAGGATCTGGACTGCTGGGGAGTCAACCACAACCAGTGATTCCAGCATCAGTCATTCCAGAGGAACTCATTTCACAGGTACATGAGCTTAAAACTGCTTGATGCCAAAAACCTGGAGAGTTTCTCATAGCATGCAAACAGGAATGTATTGTAACAGTAGTGAATTTTCTCCAAGGAGTGGTGGCATATAATTGAAAAGATTGATTGACTTTCTTTCTAGCCAAATTGTTTTTATTCTTAAATTCATAGTGTGAGTGATAGACTTTTTTTGGATTCTAGAATTTTCGTTTCCCAAACTTCCACTCAGCCAAGGTATGTGTTTAATCTTGGTGAGGAATGTCATGCACTGTTCATTTGCAGGTGGAAGATGTAGTGAGAAAACTAAATATTTGAGAGTTGTATCAAGAGTGTAGCTAATAAAGTTAAGTTTCTTGAAGGAGTTTAAGGAAGGGGAGCAGGTTGACTTTTTTCTTGTTTGATAAAAGGAGTGATCTGTTTTAGATTTAAATGAAAAACATTAAACATATTTAATCTCTTTAAAACACTAATTTTTCTTCATGGACACCTCTACTAAGTTTTTGTAAATGTAACTGATGAATGTTGGGTATAAATCGCTCTGCTTTTGCCTCTTAATGCACTAAAGCCTGAATAAGCTGACGGACTTTGCATTGTGTGATTAAGTGGAGTTTGTTAGAAAGACGTTTTCCTCCATGTTTGAAGAAGATAATCCATTCAAAATATGTGGCTAGTTAATGCATTTTAATTCTTAGTTCAAAACAAGTTGCTGGTCTGTATTTGGAATACAGCTGTTTGTTGCTATGCTAAAGATAATCTGTGTGCATGCTTTGAATGGCCTATAGCATGACTGACACAAGACAGGAGTTAGCGAGCAAGGTGTCTACAGACCCATCAGTGACAGATTGGCTTCTAGTTCCTTTCTCTTTTTCAAGTCAAAACCCAGTAAAAGCTGGGAGCTTCTGCCTTCACAGAGGCAAGATAGTGGAGGTGTTGATTACTCTGAAGTTAGCCCTGCTTTCAGGAGGTGGTTTGGTTAGATGACCTCCAGTGGTCTCTTTCAACTGTGGGTGGTGGGGTTTTTTTTTTTTGACTTCATTGTTCACCTCCAGGTTTTTTTGAGAGTTTCCTGACATCCTCGATATTGGACATGAAATAGGAAAACAGACTAATACCCCATGGTCCAGACAGCTCAATTCTATAATCTAATTTATGGTTTGTTGATTAAGTCCTAACTTTGCTTCCCTTACTGTGATCTTTTGCTTTTTTTTAAAAAAAAATAGCATACTTTGTCTATCTTTAAAACAGAAGGTGTCTAAACCATTTTTGGGGTAACTCTAAAGCAGTCTGTCTGGAAAAACAAAATGCTCTGAATCCTAGGGTTAGTGGAATAGACCAGAATGCTTCTGGTTTTTATAAATTCATTGCATCTGTTTAACATTGGAAAGGTTTTTCTGCATTTGCACTTTCATAACCAAAATCTAAATGTTGCGGAAAGTGCTGAAGATAAGCCTTTAGAAAAGGAATGATGAGAAAAACAGAGGAAGTAAGGTAGTTACATATGCAAGGGCAGTGGAAAGAGAAACCAGTGTCGAAATGACAGGGGTTGAGGTGTAGTTTTGGAACAACAGTTGATTGCAAAACTGGGGAATGACATAGTAAGTTTAAACACTTTTACAGAAACAGAGAACATTCTCAAAACCAGATTTTGCTTATCCTTTAACTACAGCATTAAGCAAGAAGTAGATCCTAAGATTCCATTAGGAAATTCAGCACCAAAGTTGGAATTCAGTGGCCTAGCTTGAACTGAGAGAAGGTTGACTATTTAGTACGAGATACTGTGAAAAATCTGTGTGAGCCTTTGTATGTACTGTGATTGACTTTTGGTTTTTATTAGACTTCTTTTAGAATTAAGCATTCTTTTTTTACAAATGGTGGTTGGTGAGCTGTGAATGACCAGTAACTAATTAAACTCTGCTCTTACAGGCACAAGTTGTTTTACAAGGAAAGTCCAGAAGTATTATTATTCGGGAACTCCAGAGAACAAATCTTGATGTAAACCTTGCTGTAAATAATTTGCTGAGTCGTGATGATGAAGATGGAGATGATGGGGATGACACAGCAAGTGAATCGTATCTTCCTGGAGGTTTGTATCCTGCAACTTTTGATAAGAAAATGCCAATGTGTTCTCACTTTTCTGTATTTAAGCACTGACAGTGTGCTCTGTGCTGTGCAAGGTGTGCAGCGAAGACAGTTCTTGCTTATAGGAGCAAGGTCTAAAGATGCGCAAAACAAAAGATGCACCGTGATGTCTTGAGGGATTAGGTTAGGCATTGAAGAATAACTGTTGACCCTGTTTGTGGGTGGCATGAAAGTTTTTTTTTTTTTTTTTTTTTTNTTTTTTTTTTTTTTTTGTTTAGGATCCCAGGCTTTGTAACATTACTTATGTCTGTATTTTGCTGCTCAACAAGATGCTGAGACTGCTGTGTGGCTTGCTCATAAAAGCTAATTCTAAAACCTTCTAGTGACTTGCATGTTTTTTACTACTAACATATATTATTCAGATACAGCAGTTTTTAGAGGAAAAATTATACACTTTTTTTTAATCAAAATGCCTCAAGTGAAGGCAAAGCAGCTTACAGTTGTTATAATTAGACTGAGAATTTATTCTTCATCTCAAGCCCCCCTCATAAATGCTGTAGTATTCTGGGTATACTGGTAAAATGCTGTAATTGAAGTCCAGCTATTTTTTTAAATATTGTCTGTCCCATACAATTGCTTTTTATAAAAGACTTTGGGTCTTCTTTTGTGTTGGCCAAATAACTTAGGTAATCTTTTCTTACTGAGTAAACATATTTGGAAACATAGCAGCCAAATCTAATGTTTGTGTTAGGTGCACTGCATGAAACAAACACATCTAAACTCTGACTACATATTAGCTTTTCTTTCTCTGTGTCAAAATGACGTTTTGATATTTTTCTAATAAATGGGGTTTTTTTCTGCTCATCTGGTTCACCAGGAAGGTTCATGGGCTTCCTCCATCTTTATCTTGTCAATTGTGATTAGACAAAGGTGTGTGTGGGGTTTTTTTTGTGTTCTGCAGCAAGTGCTTTATATTTCATTTTGCCTCTTCTAGTTTTAGTTGCATCTGTCAAGCTGCTTTATTTTTGCTGTAGAACCAAGAATCCTCTGGTGAAAGGGATGAAGAATCTTTGAGTCTTGATTTTTAGTGATCAGTTTAATAGCATTAGACAGATGCACTGGAGGAATTAAATTCTCCTAACTTTTTCCAAGTATTCAAAGCAGGGGTTTTCTCAAAGCATACCTGAATG